>VDFB02259067.1:75877-141970 GCA_007258455.2 Sequoia sempervirens
GGGTTTTTATTGCTTTATTGTTAGAAGCTTTGATTTTTTAATTTTGATGATGTCTGTAAAATTTGCTAAGAATTCTTGAAAATCTCTGTAGAAAAATTGAGAAAACCTTAGATCTTTATTAGGGCAAAGAATTTAAACAATAGGAAATTCAAAAAGGAAAAAAACATATAAATTTATGTGTTTGCATTTAAGTTTATTTTTCCAATACAATTTAGAAAATTGAAATTTACAGAATTTGTGTTTTGACAATTTTGTTTCTGTAATTCTCTCTATAATTTTTTTTTGTCCATTTGGACTATATGGTTGATATATTTATATATATATATATGAGTGTGTGTATATATATATATATATATAGGTTTATGCTATAATCTATAGGAAATTTCTTGTTGAAATTTTTCATCTAAAAATTCCTCTTAAAAAAAATAGTTTTGAAGTTCTGGGAAAATCGTCGTACGCGAAATGAAATCACGGAGACGGGAAATTTTAATAAAAAAAAAATTAAATGTAAAATTTAGGGTTGTTGGGGGAGCTACCCCCACAGCCGACCCCATTATGGGAGGCACTAGTTGTGGAGGCAGTGACCCCCATAAAGGGGAGGCTGCGTAGCAGCCCACCCAACAATAGGGTCGACCTTGCGTCCCTTGCCTAGGCGTGTATTTTGTGTTTTAAATTTTTTTTTTTATAAATTATATATATATATATATATATAATATATTATATATATATATTATTTATAATATATATAATATATATTATATAAATATATTATAATATATTATATATATTATTTATAATATATATAATATATATTATATAAATATATATATATATATTTATTTATATATATGTTTTATAATTTATAAATATATGTATACATATATTTTATATATTATTTTAATATATAATATATATATTATATATATATGTATTTTTTATTTGCATTTTTAATTGGCAAATATTTGGGTTATATTTAATGAGTTGGAATTTAAATTGATTTTTCAAATATATATTTAAATAATGTTTATATGTTTAAATATATATTTATATTTAAATACAATTATTTTAAGATTATTTTATTATAATAGATGTAAATATTGATTTTATAATGAAATGATTTCAATGGGCAAATGGGATTCTAATATTTAAATATTATTGGGAAACTGAAGTAAACCTTTAGATTTAAATTTATTATTGCTTGTCAAATGCTCAAGTAGTTATTTAATAAGGGAATGATTTTAAGGGAAATGGTTATTTGTTTTAAATGAAATGAATTTTTTAAGAAAACGATTTTGATTTATATTTCTTATTGGTTGCAAACGAATTTATGATAAGATTAGTCATTTTCATGTAATGTGTAATTGAGGAATTATAGAGTTAAACAATTAGTTATGATTTGTTCTTATTTTATGAATAAAATTGTCTCGAATTAGAAATGATTGAGCAATGTATTATTTTGATTGTTCACGTGCAATATGTAATGGCCTTATTTGGATTTAGAATATCCTAATATTAGATTTTATCTTTTGCTTGAAATTGTTTTAAAGTTATGTTTCTCTCATTCTTGTTGTTGGGGAAAATTGATTTATTGTTTATGTAAGACTTACATATGTGTTTCCTTTGTGGTGGGGCTGCAACTTGTGTTGGTTTGGCTTTTGAGTTTACTAGGGTAGTGCACGTGGATATAGTCAGTTTGAACACCCGGTTATTACAAACAAGAAATGTGATATGGTATGGATACCTGGTTACTACGAATAGGTTGTGTGACCTTATGTCTTAAGGTTGATATTTGTTATCAGTTTTGTGCATCTAGTCTACCCATGGTATTGTGGATTTGAACCGTGTGTTGTTAGTAGGAGAATGGTTCTTTGTGGGGGTCCGACACAAAAAAGGGGCACCAGGGTAACTCACTTAGGGTTTAATCAATTGATAACTTAAAAAGAATTAATGAAAAAATTTCAAACTAATTAAGATAATGAATTCCCCTCTCATGACTCATGCGCTTATTAAGGCTTGAGATGAGATGAGAAGCATAGTTTGTATTGGGGTCCGACGACCGGTAGAGGCAAGCTAGGGTAACCCAAGATGGGGGTCCGATAGCCTAAGAAGGTTGAGCTAGGGTAACCCATAGAAAATTATGTGTGACTCATCCTATGAAAATCGTCAGTCAGTTTGTTGTATTGTGTAGTTGACCATTGTATCTGGAAGCATTATAACCATCATGTTAGTACTGTACTTGTATAGTTTAGTATTGTTTTTGTCTATTCCTAGTGGTTGTATATTTTTCCTAGGAAGCTCTTTTACTATCTCCTAGCATGGGGGGTGGGCCTTCGGGTACCACTTGATTGGGTGGAATGTGCACCTTACACCGTTGGGTTCCCAGTTCTTGTTTGTGATGACAGGTACTTCCTGTTGAAGAGCTCGTGTGTACCTATGAATTTTGTAATTCTTTTATGTTTTCACTTGTATCTGTTGGATACCTTGTATTTGTATCACTCCTCAATTGTATTTGAGGAGAACCTTTGTAATTTGTAATTTTACACTTTTGTATAAACTATCTCATTTGGAAATGAGAATTGTAATTGTAATATTAAATAAGTGCAATGTATGAATGGATCATTATTGGACTTTATATCTTAAGTGATGTATTTTAATGTTTTGGATGTATGATATTTAATTCATGAGTAATAAATATAATTTTTCTTTAGTAACTTTTTTTAGTAATGGGTATTGTAAGTAAGTGTCATCACACACCTTAGAGAATGTATGTGTTAGTGTAGTTTACTTATTTAATTACACTTTTAAGAAAGAAAAAAAATTGTTCGCTTCCGTTATGTGTGTGACATTCTCTAGGGTTTCGTGGTGGGCGTTACAGTTGAGGAACAATAAATTAGTTGTAATAACTTGTAACTCCCCAAATCCCACACCCAAGAAGGTATATTTGAAGATTTTTCCTCGAAAAAGCCACAAAATGAGCTCAAATATCCAAAAATATGCAACATAACAACTTGGCAAAAAAATTATCAAATATTTTAGGCCTTATTACAAAATATATTCACCTACAATATTTAAATAACAAACTAATTAAAAAAATTAAAATTAAATATTTTTGGTTGATGCAAGATTGCCAGCCAACTATGGATGCTCCTACATCAAAGGACCTAAGAAAGGAGAGAAGAATACCTTTTCTTTTATCCTTAACAAAGTTGTGGAAAAAAGTAGTATTCCTATCACCTTCCTAGAGCCAATCAATGCAGGATTTCTACTTCCAAAATATCTCTTCCCATAACTCCCATTTTGCTAACTCTTTCACAGCTACAACTTCCAACTTACTACTTTCCTCTATTAGACCATGGTTCTAAATTTTTCAAGAAATAGAATCTAGTGAGCCTCATCCAACCTTTTTTCTTGGAATATATTACCAAAGTGTTACCTATTCCATCGTTTTAGCATATATTTAAAAAATTGGAGTCTCTTTGAAAATGAATACATCGCAATTCCATAAGTCAACTTCCCTTTATGCCACCAAACAAGCACAAGGTCATGAAGCGATGAACTCCTAAGCCACATAAGCTGAAATATGAAGGATTGTTTTTTTGGGTAGCTGAATAATCTTGTAGAGTTTGATTGACCAATGATCAGAACTTCTCCAGTATAATATCTCCGAACTGGTGATCCAATTATCTCCAACCCAAAATTTGGAAACCAAGAACCTATCCAAACCTTTTAGAGATATTATCTTCCCCACATCTCCTATTGAAATATAGGAAAATAGGTTCCTTTTTATTAAAATGGGGGTTCACCAATAATTTACTATAAATAGAAAGGGAAAATGTGGTATAATGCACCTATCTTCCTTATTTCATTAGGAAAAAGAGATCTCTTAAGTCAAGGTTGAATTTTAGCCCTTAAGTGAGTCAACCTTAAAGGAGATCTTGTTGTTTTTCTTATGATTTAGGATGGGTAAGTTTTCTGAAATGCTTTTGGGAGAAAGACTAAAAATAGTAAATAAACCCAAAAATGCAAAGTAACACTTGAAATCAGTAGATTAAACATTAATCTAACATAACCTACAATTTTTTGGCAGATCTGAGAAGGTTAAGTATTTTTACACCTTTCATCAAAATGTTGTTGTTGAGTGTCCCTTGGGACTCATTTTCCCAAGGAAAAATGGGTTTAGCTACAGGGGTTGAAAAAATTCTTTCACTATCCTCTGGTCCTATGTTTGCACTCTCCATACCTTTGAGTTCCACAATCGAGAATTCAGAAATAAATTTTGAAAGTGAGTTTCCTTGGCTTGACAACAACTTTGACAAATTTTGAAATTTTTCTCTTTTGATATATATTCAATCCTTCTTCAACCTAAGATTTGCAAAACACACAAGAGGGAAAAAATGTTTGTTTTTGGTGAATGAGGTTTTTCCTTGGTCAAACCTCATTTTGATAATTAAACCTTGAATTGAAACAATGAAACACGAAAGGAATGATGAATAAGAAAGTGCTATGTTGCAGCTCACCAAACCCTTGATTCAAAACCCTTGAAGGACTTAAACTTAATTCATATCTCCAAGATCTTTACCTTGCATGAAGTGGCTTGATTGATGATGTGATCTTGATGCTTGAATCTTGATTCAAATACTTGAAACCTACATCACAATGTTAGCTCCAAAAACATGCATGATGCTTGATAGCTTTGACATGATGCTTGAGATCTTGAATGCTACAATGATAAATCTACTCTTGAACACCTTTGACAATAATCTTAGGTCTTGTGAAGTATCTCAAAAAGTTATAGGATTTTAATTGATAAAAGACCTTGTACTTATAGGTAATTTTCTAATTTCCTAAAAATTAAACATTACAAGCCGACACTTAAAAATTGAATTTGAATTCATGATATTAAGCTTGAAATATTGAATGCTATAAAAAATGCTTGATAAATCTGCTTTTTAACACCTTTGACAATAATCTTAGCTCTCGTGAAGTCTCTCAAAAAGTTCTAGGATTTGAATTGATAAAAAGACCTTGTATTTATAGGTAATTTTCTAATTTCCCAAAAATTAAACATTACAAGCCAACACTTAAAACTTGAATTTGAATTTGTGATCTTAAGCTTGAGATCTTGAATGCTACTAAAAATGCTTGATAAATCTACTCTTGAACACCTTTGACAACAATCTTAGCTCTTGTGAAGTCTCTCAAAAAGTTCTAGGATTTGAATTGATAAAAAAGACCTTGTATTTATAGGTAATATTCTAATTTCTTGAAAATTAAACATTACAAGCCGACACTTAAAACTTGAATTTAGGACCTTAAGATACCACCAAAAACATGCTTAAAATTTTGAATTTGTGATCTTAAGGGCGAATGGGTCCTAACCTAAATTATCAGGACCTATTCATTTCAGGGTGTTAAAAATGATAAATGCATTAATTAAATTATATTCCCCTTTCAAAAATTGCAATTAATTAGGCTTGTAAATACAAAAATTAGGCAATTAGAAGCTTAATTAAGTCCAATTAATTAAGGGACCCAACCATAGTGTGAAAATGTAAAGGAGTACATTTTTTGACACTACACCTATTATTCCATGTGAACATACCATTATTAGTCTTAATTTCAACCAAGTTCAAGTAAGCAAAATTATCCCTTAGAATTATATAAGAAGGATCCAGTTGGGCTATACCTCCCCTCTTCTCCTCCAGACAATAAATGGCATTAAATCCCCACCCATAATCCAAGGAAGATAACGAGATAGGGACCACACATATCTAACATGAGACCAGAGCGAAGACTTACCAATTTTTTTTGTCGAAGCATAGATATTAGTAAGGAGGATAATTTCACAAGATTCCAAAATTGAGGTTGCCAGAGACATAGAGTGTCTACTAGAGATCCACCAAATAGGAACTATTCTACATGGATTCCACAAGCAAGAAACTCCACCAGAACTGCCTTGAGCCCCACACACTAACATTAACCTCTAACCCAAATATTAGAGGCCATATTCAACATACCTTCAATAGTCAACTTAGTCTCTTGGAGAAAAACAATATAAAGAGAATGAGTGAAAATCACATATTGAATAGCCTTTTGTCTAAATATTCTATTCATACCCCTTACATTCCATGAAACAACAATAATCTTTGAGGATAAGAAAAGTGAGAATCAATTGTTTTCATTGATCCAAATTCTTCTAACGTCTCACCAATTAATTTCACTTTTTCTTGATCCTTCTTCCACCCTACCTTACGAGGTTTCTCTGGAGGCCCTTTTTTAAGGATATTCTATTGTAGGCCCAAAGATGGTGAACTTGCTTTTATTTTCCTAGTTTCTATGACATCCCCCATTGTAGTAGGACCCAAACTAAGTAAAATAGTCCCATCTTTCTCCTCTAAAAGCTTACCAGTCCCCACCATCCCAAGATCCGATAGAGGTAAATCAGTATCCATCTTAGCCTCCTAACCTCCAATACAAGAAGAGATGCTATTAGCAATTTCTTGAGTAACTAGAGGACTCCCACCCAAAGAACCCTCCACCATCTGCATTCCCATAAGAAGCCCTTATTCCTAAAAAAAATCATCTAAAATATCAAATCTATTAAAGGTCTCATCTTCCTTTCTATCTCTGAGAGTTCTCTTTTGACCTCTGCCTTTATTGTAGGCCTTTACTGGAACAAATACCTCCTTATCAACCATCACCACCGACATTGGAGCTTTCCCTTTGTCCCCCTTAGGATTAGGATTAGAAGGGGCATTACTTGTACCTTTTTGCATGGATGAATCTAGGACACTTCCGCTATAGGTGGCCATACTCATGGCATATCTAACATTGGTATGGTAGAGCCTCATAGTCCAAATGTTGATTCCAAGAGGAAGACCCAATATAAATTTCCACAAAGTCTGGAAGAAAATTATTTAAGTCAATTTCAACACAAACACAAGAAAAATAAATTACCTTTATTCAACGCTTATTGAGATGGTCCAACAGGCTTCCCTAACAAAAGATCAATTATCCGCAAAATGTCACTTCTCTAAAAATTCAAAGGCAGATGCGAGAGATGTACCCAAACAGGGACTCTAGAAGGTAGCTTCTTTGTAGAGTTTAATATTTCATACCATGGTTTAATGAAAAGGCCCACCTAATTGTAGAAGTATAACCCTCCTTCAAAAGCCCTATTTCTATCTAACAAACAAGAAAAATCTACCATGAAGTAGTTATTGGTTGCCAACATAATTTATATGTCACCCTCAAGGTTCTACATCTTACAAGCCCATGATTCTAGAAATGGGAGTGAAATCTGTATCCCCATAAACTTGTAAATAATTAAGACGTGAATTCTCAAATAACTCACATCCTTAGCCACCGAGTCCCATTGGATCACTAATACCAGCCGATCTTGACACCTTTCTAGACATCTATTCACTTTTTGCACTCTAAAAACCCCATTCTTTGATGAACCCTCTCTAGGTTTAGACATATTCGAGGGATCAAAACCTCCTCCAATATGAGAGGAGGAAAGATCTAACCGACCAAAAGCCTCAAGAGTGTCATACATGGAAGAGCCTGATCTGTCACACATGCACCACAAAAGCCTCGGGGAAACCAGAGAATGAAATAAAACCATAAAAAATATGCCCAAGTAGCAGCAATAAACAACAAAAAGAGAAATCCCACGCCTCCAAAATGAACGTCCAAACGAACACAAGTGAACTACACATGCAAAAGAGGTACAATAGGAAAGAAAAGACAGAAAGAAAAATTTGCAACCCACCACAAGTTGTAGCCCACCAAACCAAAAAAAGTCCCCCCCCCACGTAGCCAAAGAAAGTTGCATACAAAGCTTAGACCATGCAACTAGGGTGCATGAACACTAGCCTGTACCCAAGCCATCATGCAACCACAAAACACCATGTCATGCACTTTCCTCATCAATTCAAGATTTAATACCATTTTTCTCTAGTAAAACTTGATGTAAATGGGTCCCACTCAATTTACAAATTGATTCCTATATATTAGGCATGGTTATGTGTTTGAATTTTTACATGAAATTATATAATATGGTGCATGGATTAACTTAAGAAAGAGTGAAGCTAGAGAGTTTCTTTCGGGAATAATAAAAAAATAGGAATATTTGCATAAATTTTCTGACTATAGATTGTGCATGAAAATATATATTAAACCTTCTCCTTTTCCTTATAAAACAAGGCACCAAATATTGTAAAAGGTTTGGCTCTTATTCCATTTCTTTGGGATAGTAGTTGATAGTAGTATTTTCTTAGTACCGATTTGAATAAGAATTTTTTAGAGGGAGATCTAATTTTGGTGTAGACATGTTTCAAGAATTAACAAGTGTCACGTAGTGGCCAATACTTGTCTTTGTAGTATTCTAATTAGAGATTTGTAGAGTTGGAATAAAAATAAATGTAAGTTTAACTAATGTGAATAAAATTAAATGTATTTTTTTTTAATTGTTGTATTTTAGTTTTGACTTTTGTATTTTGTGTTTTGTTTGATTAATAGCGTTGGTTTTTTATATGTTTTGATTATGTAATGTAAATATCTTGTTTGATGTTAAATATTTGAAAATAAAATAAATTGGAATATATGTTTATTGTTTGGTGTTATTTTTTTTCAAAAAAATTAAAGTTGAATACATTTGAATATTTATATAATGAACCCATTCATTGAGAGGAATAAATATTTATTGTTTGGTGTTATTTAAAAATAAAATAAAATAAAATTGAATACATTTGAATATTTATAAAATGACCCATTCATTGAGAGAAGGAAGTAGTTTATGAATTATTTGTACTATACATAACTATGACTAATAAAGTTGAAGTTGAGTTTGTTCTTTAGAATACATATTTGTTGAAATTAAATAATCAAATGATTTATTATTAAAAATAATTTTTAGATTGATTCTAGTTGATTTTGAATTTGATAGTGAAATCTTTATATTATAGTTGAAGTTAAATATACTACTAATATAATAAATATATTATATTCTAATTTAATATTATTTATTTATAAATTATATTATATAAACTAAGTAAATAGATAATATTGTAATATTAATATATTTTAAAATATTGTTATAATTATTAATATAGTGATTTACTATTATATTAATTATATTAATAGTAATAA
Source organism: Sequoia sempervirens (assembly GCA_007258455.2). Classification (NCBI taxonomy): domain Eukaryota; kingdom Viridiplantae; phylum Streptophyta; class Pinopsida; order Cupressales; family Cupressaceae; genus Sequoia; species Sequoia sempervirens. The sequence goes on from VDFB02259067.1 coordinate 85,031, forward strand.
TATAATAATATTAATATTATAATTAACATAGTAGTCAATTAAGATAGTTTATTAATATATATAAATATATATGAAAGGAGAACCTACAAAATAAAATAACCTATATTATATTGTATATAAATATATAATATAAATTAATATTATATATAATATAATTATTATAAACTATTATATAATATAAATTAAATCTGTGTTAGGTTATATATTATTTTATATACCTATATATTGTAGGTTATAATTTTTTTGAAGAATTAATATAAAAAAATCTTATTAATGAAAAGGAATACATATATAATCAAATTATACCATAAAATATTAAAAATATAGATAAAGATATTAGTTTAATGGAAATAATATTACAATTTTTTATTTTATTTATTTATTTTAATAGTGTGAATCCAAATCTCTATTAAATAGTTAATTGATTTTTGTAAGATTTTCTTTAATAAAAAAATAACAATTACATACATAAAAAAAAAATCATTCTTAAAAAAATATCAAAATAAATCACATTTATTTATTTTAGAAAGATTTAATGAAATGATTTTATAAAGCAAAAAATGAAAAATCATTCATTAAAAAAATGTTTAATTTGCTTTATCCGCCAATAACACACAAAACTTTTTTAACCAATCATATGCACAAAAAATAATTTTTATAATTTATAAAGTTAAATATTTTACAAGTTGACTTTACAAAATTGAATTTTATTTTAATTTTTGTTTGAATATTGTTTTTGATTGGTTGAAAACTAAATTATTAATAACTAGTTAACTAAAAAAAGCCAAAGTCATTACAATAGTACTATGCCAATGACAAGTACTAATAAAGGTTTCATATTCTTCAAGATTTATTTTATCTTGAATTGTAGAGTGCACTAACTTGTTCTTTTTCTTTGAGTTATATAGAATTTGAGGACAACTAAATTGAAAATCTCTCGACTAAGTTGTTGAAGCTTCATTAAATTTGTGTGTGTAATATAGTAATCTAATGAATTTAATTCTATTCTCTAAAAATCCTTTGGATTTTGCACTTATTTTAATTATTGATTGAACATGATTGTTCATGATATTGTGGGTTTGAAATTAATTCCTTTAAAATTTCTACATAAATGCTAAAATATGTAAACTCGACCATTAATTTTGATTTTTGTCAAATTTAATCTCATTTTTATATAATTTTTGAGATTATGATAGAATAGAAATATAAAATTATAAAAAAAAAACCACAAAAAAGAATCACTTAGAAAATAAATTTGTTTCAAATTTTGTAAACCAATAAAGGCCCCTTGATCAAATATACCAGAATTTACCATGCGTGATCCTTGTGACCCAACTCCCTAGACCTTGGAGATAACATATTTTAGATTATTTATTCTTTCAGGTAAGGTAGAGTGATTTCATTATGCTTGTGTTGAAACATGTCAATTTGGCCATCACCAAGTACCTATTATATGGCACATATAGCTTTATTTATTATTTATTTTCATTCATGGTGGTATAATATCAAGTGTAATGATATTCCCTTCACTTGGGTAACATCAAAATTTTCATCATCATTGTTTTCCTCACTTATATTCTAGGGTTCATGGAAAACTTACTCAAGGGAATGAATCCTTATGAAGGATGTTTTCTCTTCTTTATTCCTCTTGGTATTGTCTTAAAATATATTTATTTCATAAATTCAAATATTTTAAGGTGGAATTATATTATAACCACTTGTGCATCCAACACATATGTACACACAAAAATTACTGGCATGCTCCCTACAATGCTAATATCATATGAGGTCCCTAGTAATGTAGGTTGTTATTATGTGTGCTTAATATGGTATACCTTTTAATATAATATGACCCAACTGGCCATGGAGATTTCTAGCCTATGTGCTTCATATAACCTACCCTTTAGAAGGATATAAAACACCTATTGAAATTTACCTTTCTAACCTTTTAGTAGCATATGAGCTACCTAGTAACATAGTTTGATAACCTATGTGATTCATATGGTCTATCTTTTATATTTTTCATGCATCACCTAGCAATATAACATGTTATTCCAAGTGATTGTATATTTTATCAAACATTTTAATCACCTAGAAATAGAGAATGCTATTTTAAGTGATTCATATTAACAATTGATCTTTGTGACCCCTAGCAATAGAGAAAGATATATCCTACTTCATACATATTATCTTTCATATTAATTTCTTCCCTTCCTCTTTGCATGTATTAATCTATTATCTTTTAGAAGAAAGTAATTGAATCACTACATTCTTTTCACCATATAAGAATCTATCTATTTGTCATCACTTGTGGATTTCATTGTATTTTGGCAATAATGAAAAGTATTGAGACAACCTTCAAAACTAGGCCTCTTTCATGTTGACCAATTTTTATTTTTGTTTTTTTTCCATATGCCTTCTTCCTATATGTGAGTGTTGTGAATGTAATATGCTATTATTTTTAACATTTGTACATTTTAATTTTGTTATTTTTATATTGTATATTTTTTATGCTTTCTTTTATATGTTTGTAATGTTCTAACACTATAGTGTTTTAGGTTTATACTTTCTAACACTATTGTCTTATAGGTTTTTTTTGTTTAACATGATTGTTTTGTAGGTCCTCAACTTGGGGGAATGGTTTCACAACTTAAAGATATTTTTTCATCCTATACAATATCATTTAGGATTTTCCTTTCATAATGTTATTTTATTTTTTACTTTATAATATCACATCACTTAGCATCATAATCCTACTAAAGCGGGGGAAATTATAATATAGAAAATTTCATACCCTTCCAATTTTATATTACATCTTGGACCCACTTTGGTGTCCATCTTCCTATATTTTTTAATCTCATTTATCCCTTTCCTTAGCCCTTTTCTATTCATAGTTCCAAGGTCATGATCTCTTGTGTATATTTTGTCTTAAATCAAGTTCTAGTTATCACAACCTTATAATTTGTTAATCTTTGGCCTTTCTAGAAGCTATAATTATTTGGACACTAGCACAACACATAGAAATTCATGTGATGTGCTAATGTTACATGATATAATAAAATTTAGTGACCAATTTTTTTTTTTATTTCAACACCTACTACACATTGAAGTTGGTGGTAACAACATTGTAGTGAATCCAAATGGCCATTTATCCCCTTGACTCATCCATTTTCCCTCCTAAGTTAACATTTTGGATCTCTCACATAATTTTTTAATATAAAGATGTATAAGTCTCAAGCAAAGAAATTTTCCATCTTAATATAACATCCTTAGCCATTGTAATCTTCATGTGAACACTAGCACTTTTCAACACTCTCTTGAAGGTCTTGGAAACACTCTACAACCAACTTAGTGTCTCTTGGCTTCTCCAAAACATTTAAGTGACCTTGTTATTATTTTATCTTGTAGTGTGTGCACTTATACTTTTATTTTTCGTACCTCCATAATTGTAAAATTCTTTTCTATGTCCTTGGAACCATTTGGTTTTCATTTCCTTGTTTCTCACTCACATGCACACTAGTTTGTCACTCCTTGTAGACTTGGAGTGTTCATAGATTTTTTAACTAATTTTACCGCCTATACACATATCAAGTAGAAGTCCACACATTTTTCTATCTTCTTAGCTTATTGTGGAGGTTGAGAGATAAAAATTGGGGAAAGTGACCATTCATGAAAATCTCTTAATGTTACCTGATTTTCACCTGCGGGCTCAATCGGGCATGGCAATCTATGTTTTAGGTGTTCATGAAGGCCAAATGGGGACATTGTTGTGAAGGATTAAATCATACACCTGATGTATTTCTCAAGGAAGTCTGTTAGAAAGTATGCCTCAATCAGATTTGGCATAAAACTCCTGATGATGAAAGTTGCTGAGACCCTCCTATTGTTTTGCCGACTAGCAGTGTGTTATACCCGTTTGAAATCCTCATGGTCGCCAAGACATCTCGGTCGATGTGAAGATTTATATCTCTCTCTGCTTGTAATTTCTCGCCGATAGTTGTTCACAAGGGTGGTGTCGGGGGGAATGATTTGCTTCGGGATGATGTCCCTCCGACTGCATGAAGTCCCGCCGAAGGGGATTTCCTTCAGCATAAGGTCTAGCCGATAAATGGAAGTCTCGCCAAAAGGTTTTGGGCATAGGGAGATGTTTCGTCGATGGTTGTTAGTCTCGCCGAAATGGCCAGCTTCGGGAAGAAGTCTTGCTGAAAGATGGAGGTCTTGGCGAAGGGAGGTGTCATCGGGGAGATGTCTTGCCGACCCAGGGAAGTCTCAGCGAAAGGTTGTGCCTTTGACATAGTGTCTCACCAACGGGGTGAGGTCTCGCCGAAGTGGAATGGGTTCAGTGTAATGTTTTGACTTCGAAGAGAGGTCTCATTGACACATGGGTGTCTCGCCAATGGAGGAGCATAACGGTATAATGATGGGGCTTCGGGGTAATGTCTCACCAACTCTAGGAGGTCTCGCCGAAAGTTTTTGAGTTCGGCGTGAGGTCATGCCAACCTGATGAAGTCTTGCCAAAATTTTTGAGCTTGGGGAGAATGGTTTGTGCTCGGAGAGACATCTTGTCGACCGATGGTGTCTCGCCGAAGGAATTTGCATTCAGGGAGAGGTCCTACCGACAAAGCAAGGTCTCAGCGAAATGAAATGGCCTCGATGAAAGGTCTTGCCGACCTGATGGTGTCTTGCCGAAGGGCGTTAGCATTGGCGTAATGTTTTGAGCTCAAGGAGATGTCCTGCCAACCCGATGGTGTCTCGCCGAAGGTTTATGCCTTTGGTATGAAGTCTTCCCGACTGATGTTTGTCTTGCTGATAGCGATGGGTCTACTGCAGACTTCGACATGAACTCTTGCCGAATGCGGATGTCTGGGCGATGAATGACGATATCAGTATGACTCCTGAGGGCTCGTTATGATGTCTAGCTGAAAGCAATAGTCTTGCCGATGGTTTTAGAGATGTCGATATGAATTTTGCAGCTTGATATAAACTCTTGCCGACGGTTGTAAGCCATGACGAATGCTGCTGTGAAGTCTAATCGCATTGGGGAGACACGACTAGTGTCTCACCGACATGCGATTCAGTTTGAACGACCTTTGACCATCTAGGAATCTATGTGGCACGAGTCCAGCCAATTAGAAGGAGCTAAAGATAGACCATTGGCAGTTTGACTATTGTGACCGCCTCTGTGGAAGATCAACATAATGTAACCAACATGGACTTACTCTGAGATCAAAAGCGATGGAGCAGCTTGGTGAAGCAATGGTGTGGAGATCTAATGGGAAAATATGATGTTGTTTCCAGAAGATGTCAACTTGAAGAAAGATCTGAAATAGGAGGAAGGCCGAAGGGGAAGAAGCCGTGAGTCTCAAGGACAGCTGGGATGTCTGCTGGCAGAGGTAGAGCGACATTTATGATAATGCTTCAGGGCATTCAAGGCAGCTCTAACGAGTTTCGAGGGCAGACACGAGGGCCGCAAGTTAATGCAATTGTTCCAAAAGATCTGGAGGCCATTCTTGGAGCGATCCTTCACTGACATGGACAGCGGGGATACATATTTAATGCAACATTAACTTCATTAAAAAGATCTAAGGGTAGATCTTTCTGGAGGCTGATATTTTTGTAAGCCCTAGGGCAAGGGCCGACACTTTTTGTATATATGGCATTTTTGCCTCTTTGTAAAGGAGTTCAAATGATGCATTCTGGAGAGTTAGTGATTTTTCTCAAATCCTTTCTTAGCTGATGTATGCTTTGTAACTCAATTTTGGAAAGGAAATTTAGTAAAGACCTTGATTATTATTGATTTGAAGCTTTTGCCTACCTCTTCTTTGCATTTTTCTGTTCAGTTAGCTGATTGATCAAGCTTTTAGTTAGGTAATGTTTATTCCCTTCAAGCTTTGTATCAGATTTTAGAACCTTTTATGCATAAATTATGTTTTCGCAGGTTGCAAATGGTGTCAAAAGATGTAAAATTGAATTTTAGATGTTAAATTAGCTTTCCTTCTAGGAATTTCAGCACTAGAACCTGTTTATGAAACACTTTTGCAAAAATATACAGAAGTGAGTTGTGCAAATTTATCTTCAATCATTGCAAGAAAGTGTATGAAATCTAGTTTCAAATCCAAGTAATATCAGTTCGGTGTATCACCATAGGGTTTAGTTTTCATTTTTACGCACTCCCTCTCCCTTTTCCTTACAAAATCAGTAGTATTGGTGATACTGCCAGCATAGGAAGCCGGATTTTTTTCCGAAGGTTTGATCTTGTATAAGTTTTATACTTTTAATGTCATTCCCATGTTACACTAGATTATTGAATTTTGCATTCAACAGGGTGCAAAATCCAAGTGTTAACAGTTTTTGGCACGCCCGGTGGCACCAGTTCCACATTATATTGTTGGTTTGGTATGCAACCAACAAGTTTCAGACTTTATAAAAGTCATATTTACATACTTGGCGACTCCACTAGGAAGAAAGAACTTCAAAATCAGTGCTTTTACAGTTTATGAGAAGAGTTCAGACAAGGAGCAGCTCAATTCCTTTTGAATATTTGCAGCTTTCCCCACCAAGGAGAAAAGGTAGGGTAACAGAAAGGCCAGGGACAACATTTATCTATTCTAGAAGAAATAAATCTACTCCTCCATTTGGGAGATCTCATATTGCTGTCCCATTTTTTGTTTCACCTAGAGTGCAAGTAAACCCACTTCAGCCACCTCTAATGGCTGCTCCTAGAAATCAGCCTTTTGTGTCGTTTAATGGAGGTAGTCCATTAAATTTGGCACAACACAATGACATTCCAATAGAAGATTTGAAAATATTTCCAATTTTCACTAGGGAAGATCAGACTACCCTGATTGAACATATACGAGATATTGCTTCCTTATGTGGTGTGTACTATATCACACAAAAAGATATAGCTATAAGACTACTTGCAACATCATTCAAAGGAAGAGCATTACAATGGTTCAAGATTCTTGCAGTAGGTTCAATTGCCACTTGGGATGAGTTGGGTGACAAATTACACAAACAATTTCAGGACAGGTATGATAATTTGTCTTTGTTGGAGAAATTAACTACGATTAAGAGAGCTCCTCAGGAGCAAATGAATGATTTCAATTTCAGATTTCAAAGAACCTGGGATAGAATCCTTGCAATAGTGAGACCACCTCCAGAATATGCATTTTTGTACTTTTTGAAGGCTCTTAACAGCAATATAGCCATTATGATACAATCAATGGATGGTGTTTCCCTACCAGATGCATTTGAAGTAGCAATCAGAGCTGAAAATAGCCTAATACAGGCTGGTAAACTTGTTCCTAGGCCACCAATGCCTATATTTCTAGATATTCATTCAAATATCCCTTTGCAGATACCACCTTTTGCACCTTTGCCACCTTTTTCAGCAGCATCAGCTACTGTTCCAGCTGCTGTAACATAAGAAACTGTTGTTTCCAGATCTTCAAATGAGTTACATGAGATCAAAAGTTTATTACAAACTTTTGGTAATAAACTTGTGAGATTGGAAAAGCAACAAGCATATAACATGTCTTATCAACAATAGAATTCAGGTCAACAACAACAATATCAAGGTAATAGACAGGCTTATCAAGGTAACTACCATGGCCCAAGACAGAGTGTAAATACTAGACCTTTTTCAAGCTTATGCTCCATCACCTGTTAGTGCAGTTAAGGATCTTTTCCCTATTCAAAACAACTTAGTAGTAGATTATGAGTGGTTCTACCCTTGTAACCAGCCTCATAATCAAGCCACTTGCTCAAACGAACTCATTAATCAGGCACTTATGGTACATAGTGCCTCAAGTTCACAACAGAATGCACTCAATGATGCATCTTCACAACACCAAGACTTGCTTACCAATGAAACTACCCTACTTAACTGGCAAGGTGAGGAATTCTGTGGACTTAATGTAGATAAGTCTCTAGTTGTAGCTAACACAAGGGCGAAGAAAAGAGCTTTTGAGTTGGATCAAGCAGCTGATAAAGGAAAAGCAACAGCTGTAGAACCATCTACATCTCAAGTGACTCTTGGTTTGCAAAAAAATCAGCAACTCCCAGTTAAGGAGCAGCCACACTTGCAAGCTGATCATATTGGTAGAAAGGTACATCATAAAGTAAACCCAGCTGTACCTTATAATATTCTTGATAATATGAAAAAGATGAATGTAACAATGTCTATGTGGGATTCATTAGCTATCCCAGGTCAAAAAGATATGTTATAGTCAGCCTTGTCAAGTTTGAAAATGTCTAATGAATTTGAGTCTCCAATAGGTCAAGCTAGAACTGTGTTGACAAATAATCCTCAAGAAAATGATAAAATGCCCAGCAAAGAGGCAGGAAAATAAGTCAAACCACCTCCATTTTACGTGTCTGTAATCATAGGTGATAAGTTAGTTCATAACTGTATGGTAGATAGTGGAGCTAGTAGCTTAGTAATGCCAAAGCAAATTGCTGACAAGCTTGGACTAAAGTATCAACTTTTAAAGAAAGGAGTGATTCAATTGCATGGTACTTCTATTAATACATTGGGTGTTATTAAAGATTTGAGTCTTACCCTTCATGTTTGTCCAAATTTCTCAGTTCCTTAGAACATGTGTCATAGATCTCCCACCTTTCTTTTCTTTGTGCCTCTCAAGAGACTTTACAACTAAGATAGGTGGTTATGTGTTAGCTAATTGGTCACATATGTTGTTTAGAACTAGATATGGAACCAAAGTTACCATTAAATCTGAAAAGTTGGCTAAAGATCATATTGAGCCATATAACCCAAGTCTTATCAATACTGTTCCTACTATTGTAGACACAAATTGTGTCATTTTTACTAACAGTGAACTGGCTGCCGCTCAACAACTTCAAGCAGAATTTGTTCCTGATGTGCTGTTACACGAATGGGCAGCTGAAAATGTGTTGGATAGTCCTAAAGACCTTATTCAAGATGTTGGTATGGGTAATTATGTGATGCTTGAACCTGATGCAGAGGTTCCCAACCTTGAAAAGGGTACAGATCAGTTGTTGCAACAACAAAGTGAACTCTGAGAAATGTTTTTTGATGATTCCAAGAAAAAGAATGGAGCAGGTGGAGGTGCAATACTGGTTTCTCCACAGGGTGATAAGTATTTTTCAACCTTTCATTTTGCTTTTGCATGTTCTAACAACAGTGTTGAGTATGAAGGAATCATTCAAGGCCTTGAGTGGGCAAGGAAAAGAGGAATTGACTATTTGAAAGTTTATGGAGACAATGAATTGATAGTTAATTAGGTTAGGGGGCTGAATGTTGCCAAAAATGATGCTTTGAAGTCTTACAGAAATAGAGTATGGAACATAATTGAAGAATTTAATGCCTTCAATCTGATGTCTATTCCATGAAATCAAAATAAGCATGCTGATAGACTTGCAACAATTGGAGCACAGTCTGATATCCCAGGCGATATTAAAAAGGACAAAATATAGCAGTATGTCAAGGTGGTTATCAGGCCATCAATTCCTGATAACAACATTAACTGCCAGGTATTTGAAAGTGATGAACAGGTTTTAACCTTTCTGCTCCAAGAAGATCAATTTTCTGTGGTGAACCAAGAAAAGATTAAACAACAGTATGATGATCAAGTGATACAACTGAAGACAAATAAACTTCCCAAAGGGCTGGTTACTTTGGAATCCATATTCAACTCTGATGATCAGCTTAAGAAGAGAAAAGTTGGCATTCAAGTCAAAGAAGATCATTATGAGGAAGTTGAAATTTTTAAAGGTAAGCTTCTCAAATTAGGTAAAAAATGTTTAGCTAAAGATAAGAAAGCTTTCATTGCTTTATGCCAAGAGTATCATGATGTTTTTGCTTGGCAATATTTTGATTTAAGAGGGTTTGATCCTCATATTGCACAACATATAATTGAGTTAGAACCTGGAGCTAAGCCTGTTAGACAAAAACAAAGACCATTGAACCCCAAGCTTGAACCTTTAATGATCAAAGAGTTGACCAAGTTAGTAGAGGAGGGTATTGTGTTTCTAATTAAACACACATCCTGGGTTTCTAACCTTGTTCTGGTTAGAAAAAAGAGTGGTGAGGTAAGATTATGTGTAGATTTTAGAGACCTTAACAGAGCATCTCTGAAAGATCATTATCCCTTACCGTCTATGGAACAAATTCTCCAAGTTGTTGCTAGTTCAGAGAGATTTTCTCTTCTGGATGGATATTCTGGTTATAATCAGATTCTAGTCAAAGAGGAGGATCAGTATAAAATAGCTTTTACAACAAAATGGGGCACTATGGCTTACAAGAGAATTCCTTTTGGTTTATCTAACGCTGGTGCCACCTTTCAACGTGCCATGGATATGGCATTTCAGAGTTTAATTCAAAAATTTCTACTGGTTTACTTAGATGACATAATTATATATTCAAAGAATGCAGATGAGCAATTGTCACATCTCAAGCAAGTTTTTGAGAAATGTAGGGAATATGGAATATCTCTCAATCCGACAAAGAGTATCTTTGCAGTTCATGAAGGTAAACTGTTAGGTCACATAGTGTCGAAAGATGGAGTTACCATTGATCCTGAAAGAGTTAAAGCTATACTTGAATTGCCATTGCCCAATCACAAGAAAGGATTGCAGAGATTTTTAGGGAGAATTAATTTTTTAAGAAGATTCATTCCTGATGTTGCAAATTTACTACAACCTTTGACGGCCATGCTTAAAAAGAATGAAGTTTTTAGTTGGTCAAGAGAAGCAAAACGTAGCTTTGAAGGAATCAAGGAAGCTTTAGCAACAACCCCAACATTGGTAAATCCAGATTTCTCTAAAGACTTCTTATATGCTTTTGGCAGCGTTAGTTCAATTTCTACTATGCTGGTTCAGAAAAATAGTGATAATTTAGAGTAGCTGATAGCTTTCTTTAGTCAAGGACTTGCTGATTATGAGGAGAAATGTACATTTGTTGAGAAACATATTCTCGCTGTGATCAGAAGCCTAAAGAGGTTTAAACCTCTGGTTTCAAACAAAAAAAATTCATATTCTGGTTGCACCCCCAAGTGTGAAGGAGTCTCTATTAAACAAAAATCTGAGTAAGAAAAGAGCAGGGTGGATCACAAAAGTAATGGAATTTGATGTCGACATCAACATCACAAAACTTGTCAGAGGAAGAGGAATTTGTGAGCAACTTGCCTCAACCCCTGAGGATGTACAAAAATCAGGAACTAGTGTTGTTTTAGCTAATACAGATGAACCTCAAAATGTTCAAGGTGTTGCACTTGCATTAACAGCAAGTTGGGTTCAAGAAATGACCCACTTTCTCTATACTGGTGAATGTCCACCAGGTCTAGACAGAGCAAAACAAAGATAATTTAGATTGCAATCAATTCCTTATGTTCTCATTGATAATATTCTTTTCAGGAAAGATCTGAATGGTGTTTTATTAAGGTGCATTGATGCTGATCAAACAGAAAAGGTACTTCATGAGTTTCATGATGGAGTTTCAAGAGGTCACTTTGCTCCAAGGACAACTACTTGGAAAATTATGAGAGCTGGTTACTACTGGCCCAACTTGTTCAAAGATGCATATGCATGGTCAAGAAAGTGTATTAAATGTGCTTTATTTTTAGGAAAAGAAAAGCTACTTGCTATGCCTCTACATCCAATTCAGGTGGAGCAACCCTTCAAGAGATGGGGCATCGACTTTATTGGGCCAATTAATCCACCATCCAGTGTTGGTCACAAGTGGGTGCTTACTGCTACAGACTATTTCACGTGGTGGACAGAGGCATCAACTTTGAAAGAAGCAAATGAATCTTTAGTTTTGAGTTTTTATGAAGATATAATTGTTACCTATTTTTCACCACCAGCTCAAAACAGGTAGAGCTGAATTGCATCCATCAAAGAAGGTACAAAAATTTATGCTTAAGTATTCATTATGTTCCAGAACTTTGATTACTTATGAATTTCAAGTGTTATTATGCAAATCTCAGACAAAGGAACTCATAAATTTGCATAAAAGAATGTTGTTTTTATTCATATTGGAAATGTTGAATCTTGCACAAGCCGCGAGAGTAACTAAATTTGATTTACACAATCAAATGATAGATACAAGAAAAAGAAAGTACACTATACAACTGAGAATAAAGAAGGCATAGGGTAGAAAGTGATTCGTCATTGCCTGGAATGACGAATCATTGACAAGTTGAGGTCTTCAGTTGTGTTTTCAGCTCCAGTTCCAGCCTCCAATCTTCGATGCATCTGTAAGAACGATGAAATATGGTTTTAGAGATGGTCTCTAAGCAATGCGAATCAAATCCTATCATGTGCCTACGCTACCAACATAAATATAGAATACAATTGATCAAGCATCCATCAGATGATTGTAAAAATCAAGAGGAAAAACGTAATTCAATGGAAGCTTTCAACTTTTTTTATTTTGCTAACATGTTTGTTTCAATGTGCAGGAACAGGTTCATCATGTTCAAGATCATTCTTATTAGATATGTGGAGTAAAACGAGCTCCCACAAGGGTTGAGCCCGACATATCAAAAAGACACCTCTCATTTATATCATTATTTGGAGAGTTATCAAATATTCAATTGCAATCATCAAGGAAATCTGTTGTAATAAAAGGAGTTCATAAGAGCAGCTTTTTATTCATTGTAACAAAATAGAATTAAGCAAATCATCTGTTTGCTTATTATCCAAAAGGAATGATTAGAAGATATGTCAAAAGCATTGGCTGCATTGATTATAACAGTTAGCTCTACTTTATTTTCATATCGCATTTTAATAAAGTACGGAGCCCTGTACTTTGAAGGGTAAAACAAAATATCATACAAACACAATTGCAGTCCTAATGCATCATATTTTTCCATAAAATCTGAATGTGTAAGAAAAGATTCAAAAGAGAGAATGGCAATGCCTACCAAATGCTTCAAAGCAAAGAAAGATTTCCTCTACAAAATATGCATTAGGCAGTCAAGGAGTATCAAAGTTGAAAGCAACATTACAAGGACCATGTGCCAAGGTGCCATTGGTGATGGCCACTAATAGATAATCGTGGAGGCTTCAAGTCTACAAAGAACTCATCTATATCAAACAAAATTCACTAAGTAATACAAGCTATAGGAAGTATGATATACTGAGATGTGAAAGGGCAGTAAAAGGATGTAGGGAACATATTTCTCCGAAGTCTACAAGTATCATACAACATATATTATTCCAATGGAATTGACAACAAAAGTTTCAAGTTACCTCTTTCGTGATTCATCAATTAGAAGAGCAACATATACAAAGTTTGTATGGTTTGAAAGAAAAGATTTTGTCAAATGAATGGGATAAAGAGAATACAGAGGCAGTGTCATTCACATAATCATGAAGTCAAAAGAGCACCACAGGCAGTTACAAATAACAAAAGCAGTGATAAGTAAGGAGCTTTGGAGATACAATTCTGTGATAGACATCAATGCAAATATAAAAAGAACAGGTGCCAAATCCAGAACAACAGAGGGCCGAGCCTTTTCATTATTTACACATAGAAGAAGGAACAATAAAGAGTTTCCCATAAGTGGACTGTGATGGGAAAGGTTTTTCTCGTTATTTTGAGAAAAATAAATGAGTGTCCTATTTTCTTTTTTGACCACATTCAGAAAGTAAATACAAAAATCATGAAAAGAGATTTAATGAGGGGGATGCAATGAAGCCAAGATATGTGCGAGCTATATTTGTTACAAGACTTTAGAAACTTAAAAAAAAAAGAAGACTCACAGTCATGAATCAAGGGCAGAAACCAGTGAAGCCGTGCCTTTCAGAGAAGTATACACAGTAAATATGTGTTGTATTATTTTCATTTCTAGAGAATGGAAAATAGATTTTATGGCTGAGCATGAACATAATACGCAATTAACTTGAATTGAGCCGTGTTGATTAGAAAAGTAAGAACAAGAGTAGAAGATGTAAAACTTACCAAAATTCGTTGATAAAATGCCCTCAAATCCCAGGAACAAGTGCTCTCAAAAGGCGTCCATCGTGGCTACAAAACAAGAAAATCATTACCAGAGGAAAAAGGAATGGAAATATATCAGGAGATATGATGATAAACCGTGGCTGTATAGGTTTAAAAAATGCTCCAGACGGAAGAGGAATGTCAGATTTGCATCAGGAAAATATTTCCACGTGTTTCCCTATGGAAATCATAAAAAATTATCTCAGAAAACATCCAGGAAATGTGCAATTTGACCTTCAATACCAGCTCATGGCGGTGCCTCTCTTTCAGGCTTTCCTTCAATACATAATACAAAATGATTCAAGAGATTTAGGGTTTGACTGTTTTGAGCAAAATCCCTAATCATTGTTTATTTTTATTTTTTTATTTCGAATCATTTATGTAGTATTGACTATTAAGTCAATAAAACTTAAACATGCTTAGGAAGCCCGTGTATGTTGAAGTCGTTATTTCTTCAGAAATGACAATGAACTCATGCATGTTTGCATGATTTTATTCAAACTATTATATGTAATTAAATATTAATGTATCATTGCATTAATATTTAAAATGAAAATAAGAAGATTACTTCCACATTAAATATTAAAATAATTATACATTTGATTATTTTAAATATTTAATTATTTATCTTCCTTGAGTAAATCATGCAAATAATGAGGATGTAACTGAAGAATAAAAGATCATTGACTGAAGATTGATCGTGCAAGGGTGGAGTTCCAGTTATCATGGGTGAATTGATTAAAGCAAGGAGGATTTTTGCGTGCTTTAGCCCACTTTTTCAGGGATTTCAGTCTAGTTCGAGTTGTAGATCAATTACATGCTTTATGACTGCCAGTTCGAGATTGAGTTCACTCATTTTTGAATTAGTTTGAACCACATTTTCAGGGATTTTTACTTGTGCTCGGATTTCACTTTGGGATTGTCATCTTTTCACTTCAGATCACTTTTAGTTGCTTATTCATGCACTTTGGAGTGCCTTCAATTTGTATATATTGAAAAAGTTTATCTTTTTCAATTTAGTTCTTGTTATTCAGCCTTTGCATACTGCAAAGCGAATGGTCATGTAACTCAGCTTTCAGATTAATACAATAGTGTTTTTTTTACAGGTTTACTTATGTGCTTTGCAAAGATTCCTTCAAATTACAATAAAATCAAAGTCTACCTTGTCATTTGGTTGTCTTTATGAATGATTTGATGAAGTTTTATTGTGTTTAAATATCAGAACCTTTAAAAACTTTGTCTCCTTTATATTTGCATGCATTCGAATAGTTAAAGTCATAGGTCTAAGTTTGTGTAAATGAATAATATTCTTCTTTGCTGTGAAAATCTTGTTTTCCTTCAAAGCTGATTTATTCAAAGCCTTCCTTAGAATCAATTTTTGTGGTGAAACTGTCAAAATTGACTTGTGTGGTTAGTTTTCTGAGGTTTATTGTGAATCAAAATTGTAGATTTTTATCAATTAGGTGTATCACCTTCAATTTATAGTTTTGCATACATTTAGTAATAGTCTTTCTCCCTTTTCAAGCAAATCACTTAGTTATTAACCAAAAAATTAAATAGGAACTAGCCTAGAATCTGGAGGTCTAATTCCTTATAGGATACCCACAACCTGGAATTAGTACCAATATTTCAACAGATTGCTGAATTTCAATATTCAAGCATTCAGGTGCAATCTGATTGATAACAATAATCACTAGATTTGGAGTTCCTGACTCCATCATTTTAGATAATGCTCTTGCATTTGTTGGATTAAGAGTCACAGATTGGGCTATTAAAAATGGAATTCATTTGAATACTTCCTCCAATTATTACCCGCAGGGTAATGGATTAGCTGAAAGTACAAATAAAAATCTGGTTAGAATCATTAAGAGAACTATGGAAGAGAATCAAAGAATTTGGCATACCATATTGAAATCTACACTCTAGGTAGATAGAATAACCCCTAAGAGATTAGTTGGTAATTCACCATATGTAATTGTTTATGGTAAAGAGGGCAGATTACCTCTGTTCGTGGAGCTTCCAGCTCTAGACATTGTTCACCAGTTGGAGATGTATGAAGAACATGACCCAATGTCCGTGAGATATGCAGAGCTCATGGAGCTCGAAGAATCAAGAGATAAAGCAATGAAAAATTTGGAGTATTATCGGTTCCAAACAAAGAAAAAATTCGATAAGAAAGCTACAACCAAAGTTTTCAAGGAAGGTGATATTGTTCTCAAGTGGGATGTGCTAAAGAGTGGTCCAAGAAAACATACAAAATTT
This sequence comes from Sequoia sempervirens, assembly GCA_007258455.2. Lineage (NCBI taxonomy): Eukaryota > Viridiplantae > Streptophyta > Pinopsida > Cupressales > Cupressaceae > Sequoia > Sequoia sempervirens. The sequence continues at coordinate 101,280 of VDFB02259067.1, forward strand.
GACCATTTTTGGGCAGGCCCTTTTGTTGTTACTGAATGCAAGGAGCATAATGCATTCTAGTTATCAAACATCGATGGAGAAAAGTTACCAATCCCAGTTAATGGGATTCACCTCAAACATTGTTTTGAGGTATGATTTATCATTGTACATATTAGGTTAGGTTTTGTGCTTTCAATAAGCGCTTCTACACTTTTGTTTTGTTGTTGTTTCATTCCCTAAGTGTTGTTCCAGCACAGCAAATAGTTTCACTTCTGTATTTTCATGTTTTCATAAATGTCTAAGTGATCTGTTTCTTGAGTTACAAATGCATTTGAGCCATGTACAAAGTTGCTCTAAGTCAACCTCTAAGTTATCAAATGACTCCATACCCAATGGACAAGTTTAGGCTACTGGTTTTCATGTTTAGCAGGCAAACATCTAGCTGAGGTCGCCAGAAATGTTACCTGATTTTCACCTACGGGCTCAATCAGGCAGGGCAATCTATGTTTTAGGTGTTCATGAAGGCCAAATGGGGACATTGTTGTGAAGGATTAAATCATACACCCGATGTATTTCTCAAGGAAGTCTGTTAGAAAGTATGCCTCAATTAGATTTGGCATAAAAATCCTGATGATGAAAGTCACTGAGACCCTCCTATTGTTTTGCCGACTAGCAGTGTGTTATACCCGTTTGAAATCCTCATGGTCACCAAGACATCTCGATCACTGTGAAGTTTTATATCTATCTCCGCTTGGAATGTCTCACCAACAGTTGTTCACAAGGGTGGCATCGGGGGGAATGATTTGCTTCGGGATGATGTCTCTCTGATTGTGTGAAGTCCCTTCAAAGGGGATTGCCTTCGGCATAAGGTCTAGTTGATAAATGGAACTCTCGCCGAAAGGTTTTGGGCTTAGGGAGATGTCTCGCCAATGGTTGTTAGTCTCACCAAAATGGCCGGTGTCGGGAAGAAGTCTTTCCAAAAGATGGAGGTCTCGGCAAAGGGAGGTGTCATCGGGGAGATGTCTTGCTAACCCGGGGAAGTCTTAGCAAAAGGTTTTTCCTTCGGCATAGTGTCTCACCAACGGGGTGAGGTCTCACCGAAGTGGAATGGCTTTGGTGTAATGTTTTGACTTCAGAGAGAGGTCTCACCGACACATGGGTGTCTCGCCGATGGAGGAGAACAACGGTATAATGATGGGGCTTCGGGCTAATGTCCCACCGACTCTAGGAGGTCTCACCGAAATTTTTTGAGTTCGGCGTGAGGTCTTGCCGGCCCGATGAAGTCTTGCCAAAATGTTTGAGCTCGGGGAGAATGGTTTGCGCTCGGAGAGACGTCCTGCCAATCGATGGTGTCTTGCCAAAGGAATCTGCGTTCGGGGAGAGGTCCTACCAACGGAGCGAGGTCTCAACAAAATGAAATGGCCTCGGTCAAAGGTCTTGCCGACCCGATGGTGTCTTGCTGAAGGGAGTTAGCGTCGACATAATGTTTTGAGCTCGGGGAGATGTCCTGCCGACCTGATGGTGTCTCACCGAAGGTTTATGACTTCAGTATGAAGTCTTCCTGACTGATGTTTGTCTTGCCGATAGCGATGGGTCTACTGCAGACTTCGGTGTGAACTCTTTCCGAATGCGGATGTCTGGGCGATGAATGGCGATATTGGTATGACTCCTGAGGGCTCGCTATGATGTCTGGTCAAAAGCGATAGTCTTGCTGATGGTTTTAGAGATGTCGATATGAATTTTGCAACTCGATATAAACTCTTTCTGACGGTTGTAAGCCATGACGAATGCTGCTGCAAAGTCTAATCGCATCGGGAATACATGGCTAGTGTCTCACAACATGCGATTCGGTCTGAATGACCTTTGACCGTCTGGGAATCTACATGGCATGAGTCTAGCCAATTAGAAGGAGCTAAAGATGGACCATTGGTAGTTTGACTATTGTGATCGCCTCTGTGGGAGATCAACAGAATGTAACCGACATGGACTTAAACTGAGATCAAAAGCGATGGAGCAGCTCGGTGAAGCAATGGTGTGGAGATCTAATGGGAAAATCTGATGTTGTTTCCAAAAGAGGTCAACTTGAAGAAAGATCTGAAATAGGAGGAAGGCCGAAGGGGAAGAAAGCGTGAGTCTCAAGGACAACTAGGATGTCTGCTTACAGAGGTAGAGCGACATTTATGATAATGCTTCAGGGCATTCAAGGCAGCTCTAACGAGTTTCGAGGGCGGACACGAGGGCCGCAAGTTAATGCGATTGTTCCAAAAAATCTAGAGGCCATTCTTAGAGTGATCCTTCACTGAAATGGACAGCAGGGATACATATTTAATGCAACATTAACTTCATTAAAAAGATCTAAGGGCAGATCTTTATGGAGGCTGATATTTTTGTAAGCCCTAGGGCAAGGGCCGACACTTTTTGTATATATGGCATTTTTTCCTCTTTGTAAAGGAGTTCAGATGATGCATTCTAGAGAGTTAGTGATTTATCTCAAATAATTTCTCAGCTGATGTATGCTTTGTAACTCAATTTTGGAAAGGAAATTCAGTAAAGACCTTGATTATTATTGATTTGAAGCTTTTTCCTACCTCTTCTTTGCATTTTTGTTTTCAGTTAGCTGATTGATCAAGCTTTTAGTTAGGTAATGTTTATTCCCTTCAAGATTTGTATCATATTTTAGAACCTTTTATGCATAAATTATGTTTTCGCAGGTTGCAAATGGTGTCAAAAGATGTAAAATTGAATTTTAGATGTGAAATTAGCTTTCCTTCTAAGAATTTCAGCACTAGAACCTGTTTATGAAACACTTTTGCAAAAATATACAGAAGTGAGTTGTGCAAATTTATCTTCAGTCATTGCAAGAAAGTGTATGAAATCTAGTTTCAAATCCAAGTAATATCAGTTCGGTGTATCACCATAGGGTTTAGTTTTCATTTTTACGCACTCCCTCTCGCTTTTCCTTACAAAATCAGTAGTATCGGTGATTCTGCCAACATAGGAAGCCGACCTTTTTCCGGAGGTCTGATCTTGTATAAGTTTTATAATTTTAAGGTCATTCCCATGTTACATTGGATTGTTGAATTTTGCATTCAACATGGTGCAAAATCTAAGTGTTAACACTTAAGTAACCCTAAATTTTCATCTCTTTGAGCAACAATAGTTTTTTTTAAATAATTTCTTCACTACATGGAGATTTTATTCCTTCTCTTCATTCTTCTTGTCATTTTATTGTTTCATCTATTCTATCTATTTTAAATTAATTTGTGTATCATATTTTCTCCCTTATTTTTATTTTTTGTTTGTCTTTATTTCCTATTATGTAGTTGGGTTCAAAATTTGGTAAACACTTGTATTTTGCAACTCTTAAAGATGATAGTGCAATTATAGGACAACAATATGTAATAAGAACTAACATACATCACATATGTTTATGCATCACTATACCATCCTAGGAAATGAATTTCATTATCTAGTGCTAGGTTAATTATTTTTACTATTTTTATTTCACTAGTACACAAACAGTAATATATGACTAAATAAACTACTAAAAATTGCATATAAATGACTAATTTTAGTCTCGTGACTATTAGTGGTTTATTTGTAGTCATTTATAACACCACCAAATTTATGACTAAACTATTTTAGTCATTTATTTAGTCATTGATTTTGTCATTGATTTAGTCGTTAATTTAGCCATTTATTTAGTCATGGTAGTGATTTATTTAATCATTTATTTAGTCATTAATTTAATCATTGATTGTTGTTAACTGGTCATTTATTTAGTCATGGTAGTCATTAATTTAGTCATATATTTAGTCATATATTCAGTCATATATTTAGTCATTAATTTAGTCATTACTTTAGTCATATATTTAGTTAGTCATTTAGTCATATATTTAGTCATATATTTAGTCATTCATTTAGTCATATATTTAGTCATATATTTAGTCATTAATTTAGTCATTATTTTTGTCATTAATTTAGTCATTACTTTAGTCATATATTTAGTCATTTTTATTTACTGGTTTCCATTAATTGGTAGTAAATATAGTCATGAAATGAATAATTTATTAAATACCATAAATTTTATAATGCAAAACTAACATAATATTAAACTTGAACTAAAACATAAACGCAAATACAAATATTACATATATGAACAATCTACAACATGCTAGAATTAAAAGATTGATTCAACATCATGATAAATAAAGGTAATTTGTAATAAAAAATTTAATGCAAATATATATATAAAGTTACAAGATGTCAAAGTTGTCTAAGAGTTTCCAACTCTTTCAAATACACCATGATAATTAAGATCCCTAAACAACACATTCAAAATACTACATAAAGCAGTGAGCGAAAATGTCTAACATTAACTAGTACATGATAAACATGTTCAACTATGTCATTTTTTGCAAATATTTTAGTGGCCACCGTGTGAAGGTTCCCTCTTTCTCTTTTAGAAGAACAACTCCATCTATTTTGTCTTCATAAACAAGGGGTATGTTACTTGTGACCTTTAAAGTGTTTACATTTGCATCTCATGTTCCTTTCAAGTTGAATCCATGTACAATGGATAGGGAGTGAATCCACCCAATGCCCACAACATCACCATCAAATGAATCCAACACCCTAACTTTATCCCCTTCTTTGAGTTTATCAATACATTTTTGCAAAAAGAAAAAAAAATAACACATTATATTACATAGGTAATGATTACCCTTGTTTGCATAATAAAACAACCATTACTTAAATAGTACTTGCATGTGTGTGTTAAAATAATTGCAAAAGAAAATTTTCAAAAATAATTTTAAAAATAATTACAATGATCAATCTAATTTACTAAAAAACCAACACTCATAGCAATGCTTACAACGTTACTATTAGCTTCATGCTAATCAAATACAAAGGCCACAAATATAAACACTACATTACCATGAAGCATACCAGACACATAAGGTTATGGCAGCACTGTTACACAAAAAAGGTAGCTAATGCACAAAAACAAAGAATGCAATATGAGAGCACTACTATTGCTGCAAGGTGAAGGTGAAGGTGAAATACATTAGGATGTACAAAAATAGTGCCATTAAAGCTCTAAAACATAACCCAATGCAGTCAACATAACCCTATCAATGATGACATATAAAAGAAGAACAAAAAACAAAATGTATCAAGGCAACATGTGACAGCCATTAAGAGCAGTCGTTGAGGAAACAATGCAGTCTTTCTATGTGGCTTTCATAGCAGCAGTAAAGGAGTAACAAATAAGGTTGGATGTAGAGGTCACATAAATAATAAAGGGCCTTTCATTGTAAGAAAATAGTGTAAGAGTATGCAAAAAGAAGTAAGGAATGATGTCTAATGAACAAGTAGTAGTAGCAGTGAGTTTAGTACAAGGGTAGTGAGTTTTATGGCTATAACAACGAGTTTAATGGATCAAGCAACAAATATCATTACTAAAAAATAAGAAGACATTAAGAGAAAGCAACAAGAATATCAAAATTTTTTTTTTTTAATAACAACAACCATAATGAAGAGTTAACAACATATCCGTGAAGGAAAGAACATTAGGTATCATCCAATGAAAGAAGCAACACACTAAGTTCAAGATGTTGACAAGGTCAATTACAATGCCCTAAAACACAGTCAAACATCATAAAGTATTGAAGTGCCAACAATCCCCACTGAAAAGTGACAAATTAAGTACAATGATTGTTCTATGGGTTACATTCAATGTTTTAGTTGTCTATTCACTATTCTATAAGCTTGTTCTCTGTTTGGGATCATAACAGTCATTAATACATGAAGGGTTTTAGAATCAAGGAAAAGTAATGTTTCATAGCACTCACCTCAAGTTCAGCACCACTAGTACTATCAATATCATGCACATACTCCTCAAATTCAACATAATCACTATCAACATTGTCCTAAAGTTGTGTAGCTTTTCTAAGAGCTCTATTGCCAAGGTCTTTTCCTTTTTGTTCTGTTTTCATATAATTTTCCTGCATGTGGTTTAATCATCATGCAAAGTTAATATAAGTCAAGAAAAGAATGCAAAAGCTATACATTTTTGTCCACAACAACTATTATATTACCTCAACTTCAACACAACTATGATTGACATCAAGGTGTTCTTGTTTTCGTGTTGCTTTGATAAAAATGCTCTGCATGTAGTTTAACCATCAAGCAAAAAAATATATCCAGATGAAGAGTAATTCCTTTAAAAAATAGTCAACAGATCCTTTCCAAGCATAAAAGTCACAGTATACAGTCATATTTCTTTGAGGCTTTTTTCAAAGAGTTCATTGCCTTGTCTATGCTAACACATTTTTCATACATGTCTATCAAAGCATTTTATCAAACAGTTCATTTCCTTGCTGCTATGGCTAAAATCCTAGAATGGGTGCTTTCACACAAGCTATGGATGCTTAGAATTTTTTTATCAAAGCATAAGAGTAAGCAATAGCATAGACAAGGCAATGAACTATTTGAAAAAAATGCCTCAAAGAAATGTGGTCTCATGCTGATGGAATGCTATGAAAAGCAAATTACTATGGATTGTCATGGAATTCCATCACCATGAGACCACATTTCTTTGAGGCATTTTTTCAAACAGTTCACTACCTTGTCTATGCTACCACATTTTTCATACATGTTTACCAAAGCATTTTATCAAACAATTCACTCCCTTGATGCTATGGCTAAAAGCCTAAAATAGGTGCTTCCAAACAAGCTATGGATGCTTGGAAAAAATCTATCAAAGCATAATAATAACCAATAACATAGAAAAGGCAGTGAACTATTCAAAAAAATGCCTCAAAGAAATGTGGTCTCAATGGTGATGGAATGCCATGACAATCTGTAGCAATTTGCTTGTCATGGAATTTGTCATGACATTACATCATCATGAGACCACATTTCTTTGAGGCATTTTTTCAAACAGTTCACTGCCTTGTCTATGCTACCACATTTTTCATACATGTCTACCAAAGCATTTTATCAAACAATTCACTACCTTGCTGCTATGGCTAAAAGCCTAAAACAAGTACTTTCAAACAAGCTATGGATGCTTGGAAAAAATCTATCAAAGCATAATAGTAAGCAACAAGCTATGGTCTCATGGTTTATTTTCAAGTGAAAATCAACGTGATTTTATTCACATTTTTTTGCAGGTTATAAATGCATTTTTTTTTGGCAATTTTTTTGTTTGAAATGGGAAAAAATCATTGACCAAAAGGTCAAAGAGTTTTTCAAAAAATTGGGGAAAAAATCGTCCAGCCTGCAGATTTTTTAAAAATTGAGATTAATCGGGATTTTTTGTAGATTTTTGCTTCTGTGGCCCACATTGCCAAATTGTCACACCCATAAATGAGTTTGAGACTCCATAATCTTCCCCCGTTCCTAAATAAAAATTAGCACTATCATCCTAACAATGCCTCATCGGTGGAACCCCCATCATAGCCTCACCGATGGCCCGATGAAAGTAGTTAATAACCTAGTATCAATGTAACAATACCCTATCGGGCTGACTCCTAAGGCGTCCTCCCCAATAGACCGATAGAGTCAAAAAAAGAAAGCACATCGTTGTAACACATGAAGATTGGTGGAACCAATGTTTGCATTCTCTTGATGGCCTGATATAACCATGGATTATCAAGGATTAATATATATTGGGGGAATCAATCTTGTTTACCTTGTTCATGGGCCAAAGGTGTATTAAGGGATTGACACCCCCTTATGGTTAAAAACATGCACTTTTGAGACCTAATAGATCATTAATTGATCTCATAGTTATTTTTTCATAAAACTTAGTCATAACATTTAGGACATTCACAATGGATTTCAATGAAACAAAAGGAATTTTTTTATAGATTCACTATTCTATATATGATCATAATACTTTTCCTGGATATCACGAGAGTAATTTTATAAAGGCATGTTGTGGAAAACATTTATGAAATTTTCAGACATCTTTAGAATACAATATAAAGATGATATAGTTAAGAATCAAAATATTGAGGGATAGCCTCTTACTTGATCTAAACCCATGGAATTATAGTCATTCCATGTAGAAACTATAGGCTTAACAGAGGTAGCCAACTGCGAAACTTTCTTATTGAGACAGTTTAAGCAACTCATTATATGTTGGTACTCTTTATTTGAGTTGAAATTATTTTGAGAGGCTCTTACTAGGCATTCAACAGATGGCTGTGAAATCTCTGTTGACGAACTAGATTTCCTCTTGATACTAGTATTAGATATAGTATGATCTAGCGCTCTCATATAATTGACAACATCTTCTACACCTGCTTCTCTATTATTGTTTTCCACCTAAAATATGTCAATTTCAACATATAGTCAGTTCAATAAAAATTTGAAATAAATAACACAATGTAAATTGAACCAAAAATCCATACACTTACTCCACATTTGTCCATTTTGGCCTGCAACCTTCCTCAGCCAAAAGTATATTCATTCCTCACATTATCTCTTGCTTTCTTGTCTTTGTTACTCTTTGTCAAATATTCTTCAGAACACATATTTTCTTTCAATGCCCTCCCACTATTTGGGAGATAAAGTGGAGTCTAACGTCTCTTTTCCCTCCATGATTGTTTTTCTACAATTGTATCTAAAACTAATCATCAAAAATCTCATCTTGTGCTTGTAATATTTTCTAGAGATTTTTCCACCAATAGTGTCAAAGGAATTTTCCATTTTTTGTATAACATATTCCACATTTCATGGATCTTGCTCTACAAAATTTGATTTGTAGATACCCAAATGGGCCCTACATCTTATGCCCAACTCGGAGGCCCACCTTGTAGCATTTTTCCCAATGGGTTCACCATCTCTTGATACCTCAACCAAGAATGGCTTCTTCCCTTCTAATATTCTTTCTTTTGCATTACTCTCTATAAATCTATATAAATCTTGACTAAATCTTTGCCTTTTAACATAAGTAGGCACATCTTTTGTTGAACCACTACAAATATTCATGGCTGATCCATTAATTCCATCAAAAGTTGTAGATGTGACAGGTGCACTCTCAGGCACATCAGATGCAAGCAGACTCTCTTCATGACTTTCATTAACCAAAACTGCATGCTCCTTGGCCACATCATGTGTGGCATGAGTAGGTAGATCAATACTGGTCTCCACAAATTTCACTTCATCAAAACTATTTTTTTCAGCAACTACATTTGTTAAATCACAAAAGTGTTGGCTTCTATGAGTTGGCAGCACTATATCTTTACTTTCTTTTTGTTTTTTCTCTGCATTTTCTCTGCACTCTTTTTCTTTCCTGTAAAACAAAAAAAACAAATCATATCATGTCTTATATACATAAATCTCTTGCCTATAAAATTTCATTGAACAATATTAAACAAATAATATACTACTTAGTTGATTTACAACTTGCCTGTTTGTCAAACCAAGACGCAATAAATATTCATTATTTTTTGCCACACGTTCTTCACAAAAATTCTCATAACCTGTCACTGGAATTTCAGCATTGTAATCACTATCGTCTAATTTGTGCCTTAAATTATTTTTCTTCATTTCCTGATGTCCAAAAAAACAATAATGTATAAATTAACAACTTGATACAAAGATAATTAACCGTAACAGAAATTGCATAAATACAAGTTTATGAGGTCTCAATTTTAATGAAGAGTCATTAAAACACGTACGAAGTCTAAAGCACTGCAAACAAAAATAATCATTAGATATTGTGGGTATTTCAGTCAATGGATATTAAATAATGGTGCCCTACAAAAATTTCAGTTGCATAAAAAACTTAGCAATGTATTTGAATCATTCCATCAAATCTTTAGCAATAATCTTTTCATTCATGGTTCAATAAAAAACTTGTATTACCAAATTTTAATTGGACGTGAAATTGTAGCATGGCAACCATTTTGTACAACTAAACCAATGCTTTGCTTAGGTGATAGCACCATCACTAAGAAATGTCTATGGTATTTGGCTATTCTTATTTTTGTTGTTCTGTTATGTAATAATTTGTTCTTAACATCCAAATATATTCATGAAGGGGTAGATTTCATGAAAAAGAACAAATATGTTGGAGTGGACAGTGAGTTTCAAGCAAGGAACACCATGATTTGAGGACTAAGTAGTCAAACAGTAGTGAACTTCAAGATATATGAAAAACAGTGAAGATCATTTGATCAAAGCAAAAAAAAGCAATGACCTTATAGTATATAAAGATACATATGAGACAAGTATTTCTAGTGCATAAAGTTAGAAGCACAAATGTTGATAATAGTGATATCACTATTAAAAATAATGTGAAGACAACAAAGGATGTGAGCAGCATGTAATGCCAAAATAGTGGGGATATAATGAGGAAATTTTTCTATTGCAATGGGGAATCACTGTATTGATCCCTTGAGCATTGAAAAAAAATAGTGATCAATCATCAAGGATTGTATACTGCTACTATAAAAAATGAAGGAATAGAGAACAAAAGACCATATCAGTGAGGAAACGAGTGCCACAATGGGTGAAATATCCAATAAATGAAGACAACAATGAGAAATACTTTCCTGGCAGTGAGAAGTCAATTCCAAAGCAGTTCACAAGGAAAATGGTATACAATAATATTACAAAATAGGGCTAAAGATAATGCCATATGTAGGGAAGACAATGCTCTTTTAGTAAAAAAGTGTAAAAGAAAACATAGAAACAATGTTTAACAATGCTTCAATGATGGCTTTTATAAAGGATACCAGAACAATGACAATGATAAATAACATATATAAAAGCAATAAATAGTCTAGAGGAGTTGTCAAGAAAAGATCATTGTCAAAGTAAAGCAATGATGGTATACATATTCATATTGCATTCATATTCATATTCATATTGCATCCTCGTTTATATATTAAAACATATTTATATTACATTCATATTGTATACAACATTTATATATGAAAACATATTCATATTGCATCCTCATTTTTATATGAAAACATATTCATATTGCATTCATATAGAAAATTTGTTCAACATTAAAGCTTTGAAACAGGTATTAGTCTGAAGGTTTGTGTCCTTAAAACATAAAATAGTCTTAAAAAAACATAAAAGTCTTACATAAAAGGTCATAAAATGGGGCTCATCAATAATCATCTGCATTTCTAGCAAGATCAGAATCCTGATCACTCATGTCTACATCTACTTGATTTTCTTCCTCATCCACATTTGTGACATGCAATACATTCTCTCTCTCAATTCCTTCATTGGTAATCAAAATCTCTTCTTCAAATAGTCCCTCATTATCTTCATCCACTTCTTCGAATGTTTCTTGTAAATTAACATATTCCCATTAGGCATTACATCAACAACGTCCATGATTTTTTGTCTTGAACGAGACTCTATTTGAATGACATATGACCAACCAGGGCTTCTTACATAATCAATTAGAAATGATTGGTTATTTTGAAGAGGGGAACATATGACTGATCTGTCTCTGATAAAAATTGTAGTGTATTTGCACGTACAAATCCATACTCATCAAATTTTTACTGCGGATGGTCGGATCTGCTTACATTTTAATAATATAGGACTATTTTCACCAAAATCCACTTGAATAATTTCGTGGATGAATCCAACATAAAATTTCTTCTCAATTTCATGAAGAAATTCAACACTAACAACACAATCACAATTTGTCTTTCCTTTGTCTTTTTCTTCCACTCTTAAATGACTACTATAGGCCCACATTCCTCTAAAATGCATAGCCCATAAATGTGGAGGTCGTGAAAGCTCACTTTCCTCTGTTGTTATATCTTGACCATCTTCTTTTGCATCATTGATTGCATTAGCAATGCATTCTTCAAATTTTGGAAAAGAATCACCTCTAATCAAATCATGACATTTGCGCTTTTGAGGTCAATGTTGGATCCAAGTTTGATTCTCTTATTCATATTTTCTACATAGAATAATTATGTACAAATAGTAAGATTAATAATATAAATGTGTAAATGCAATTCAGTAAATAAGTTATTGAGTAATTTTTTTTTACCTGTGCCACTTATCGAACGAAGATGTGTTTTGAATAATAAAGGAATGTATTGCACTTCTTTCTTGATATGATATCTTGAAGCGACATCCATTGCCTTCTAATACTTCACCTACAACTCTCTCATCTTCGTCATCATCCCATACATGTCGATTGACACTTTTAAAGTCCTTCATATATTCTGTGCAAAATCCCATGGCCTCTTGCATTGAATATCTCTCAGACATGTTGCCTTCTGGTTTTTGGTTTTTCCCTAGTACAGACAATTTTTTTCAAAATCTTCATATATTTTTCTATAGGATACATCCATCTCATTCTTACTGGGCCACAATTCTCTAGTTCATATTCTAGATGTATCAAAAGATGCATAGAAATGTTAAATATTTCTAGTGGAAATTCTTGTTCCAATAGACAAAGGACTTCAACAACCTACTCCCTCAAACTATCAAAGTTCGAAGGATCTAATACATGTAAACTCATTCTCTTTAATATTAGGCCCAACCTTATAATTGCCAATATTGGCCCCTTTGCCAAACTTGATATATTTACCACAATAGGTAAAATATTCTTGATTATGACATGATAGTCATGGGTCTTGAGGCCTCTTAAGCTATTAATGTTAGTTTGACTTTTGATGCTACTACTTACATATCCAGTGGAAAAGCGAGTCTGAGACATCAACTATAAGAATTGTGCACGTTGTTCCTTTGTCCAAACATAAGGAGCACTAAGTTTTCTATATTTTTCATTATCATATTTTTCAACCCAAATATTTTGACAAATCTTTATTTTTTGAAAGTCTTCACGTGATGAAATAGTATCAAAAGCACCAAAAAGAGTTTCTATAATAGCATAAGCTATAATTTTCTCAGTATGCATAAAGTCAACAGTATGCCTAAAGGCTATATCCTTAAAGTATGGGAACTTATACAATATGCACAACTGTTTTACACCGATTTCATTACATGGATCATATCTACTACCAACAATCCCATCATTTTCAATAAATGGCATTCTTTTTTATCCATTCTCAACAATGTGATCACCTATTATTAGCAATGGCACTTCACGATTCTCTTCATGACCATTGAAACATTTTTTTGTCGATGATATGGATGATCCATTTTAAGGTAAGCATGATGTCTACAATAAATACACTTACAAAAACTTCTTGAGTGCCTCACAAAATCCTTAAATTTGCAAGTAGGACATCCATGGTATCCATGAACAGAGAGACCAGAAAATGTGTCATATGTAGAAAGACCATGAATCGTAAACAATAAGGAAGCTCTTAAAGTGAATTTGATTGAATGACCATCCCTTAAAGATTGAATTGCTTCAATTCCTTTGCACAATTCCATTAGCTCATCATATAATGGATGTAGATAAGCATCTATTGTATCTAAAGTCACACTTTTCTTTCCTGGTACAATCAACGATAACATTAAGAAAAATGGTTTAGTTGCTAACCATGGAGGCAAGTTATAATTTATTAGAAACATTGGTCAAATTGACCATTTAGTACTTTGATTTGAGAATGGGTTCACCCCATCTAGAGCCAAACCCAACCTTATATTACGAGGATCTTGAGAAAAATTAGGCCATCTATTATCAAATTCCATCCATGTCTTAGAATCAGGCACATGTCGTTGTTTTCCATCAGTGCTCTTATTTTGGGCATGCCACTACATAAGTTCAGCAATGTCTTTGCACCTATACATTCAAAATAATAGCAGGATTATCAAAAAGTGGCAAATAACCTTTCTAGGAACCACAGTTGATTTCAACCCTTGTCTATACCTCGATTCATGAAATTTCGGACACTCACTCTCATTTGCAAGACTTTTTCGAAATAATACACAACCATTCATAGATGTGTGGATGTTTTCATACCCCAAGCCTAGCTTACTGATTTTCTTTTTATATTGACTTTGTTTTGTTGGCAATGTGGATTCAACTGGTAACAATGAACTTAATAATTCCAATAATTGATCTACACTCTCATTTTTCCAACCATGCACCACTTGCAAGTTAAGAATTTGATGGATTGTTGTCAAACGAATTAACTTGCAATTAGCAAACATAGGCTTTAAAGCATCATCCATTAACTTGGCCCAATCATCATTTAGACCCTCATTCAACATTCTATCAACTTCAAACCCTTCGTCAAACATTTCTACCTCTTCATCTATGTTTGGTGCCACTTCATCTATGTTTGTTGCCTCTTCATCTCTCACAGTATGCCACTCTATCATATCTTCATAATAATTTTAAGCCCAAGGGCTTATACTGCTATGCCCATAGCTTATCATATGTCGATAAATCATATTTCTTTTTTTCACCTTTCCACAAAGACAATTTTTACATGGACATGGATATTTGTCAATGTCCCTCTCATCAGCTACTCTCTCATCATATGCATGATATTGATTTGTAGTCAACCTTTGACGCTCATCCATCTATAATATTGTGCATTCTCGTATTAATTTAGTTTCTAATTTAAAGAAAAAAACATAAATCTGAAAACAAAGATGCCAAATAATTGTTGAAAGTAGTCACTTTTAGTACAAACCATAACATAAAGAAGAGTATATAATGAGTCATTGTTTTGAGAACTATCTTACATTCAGTTGAAGTTTACCTACTGAGAATGGAATATTCTTGTGTTTCCTATCAGCTTACTTTCAGGAATGAGGGTTTTGAATTACCTCTGAATTTGATGCAGAGGGCCTCACTGACTTCAAATTCGTTGCAGAAAACTTTGAATTCCTTGCTCATCTTTTCAAAAGTCTCCAGGTCCTATCCAAACAAGCTTTATCACCCATGCAAGTGCTTCAATACCTCTCCATGAGAATAACAAACATCAACAATAATCCAATTTCATTCCCATACCAAAAATTATACATTTTACAAGTTGTCTGACTTATAAATATAGACAAGTTATGTAAACCACTAGATAAATAGCATTTAAAGGTTTATCATCTTTGACTTATAATCTATTTTTGAGTTCAGCTAATATAGCTATTTTTTTTGGTTTGTTTTCATGGTTGTTACTCATGTAACTTGTACTTCCATATCCCTTTGAGTTGCTTTCTATATTTCTTTCTTCTGCATTGGCTGTGTTATGAAAGTAAAACTTGAAAGTGCCCCTGCTGATAAGATTTGATTCTTTAGTTGTTTACTTGTTTTTGTGATATTTGACTTTTGAGTCTTAATATATAAGTCTAGATGTTTATCTATATTGATGTGGATCTTGCAAACTCCAGATACTTAAAGCCAAAACATGATTGAGCCTTGAAAGTGGATTGATCCACAAATAACATTATGGCAAGTGCTAGAATGTAATGTTCATTGTGGGTCATGAATGAGTGGAGGTGATACAAAATATTTAAATATACCACTAACAGTCATATGGTGTTAATCAGTTAATATAATGTGACATAAGGATTTATTATATCTAAGTGAGTTGAAGGCCAATAATATTTTGTCTAATTGTCAAAGAGGGAAAACTTAACATAGCCATACACTCATAATTGATTTTGGATCACAAGTGTTTGTGTTCAAAATCATCTCTTAGAAGTACATGATATATATCTTCTACAAGTATTTTAGCACGCTGCAAGTATTTGTTGACAAGCTTATCTCTAGGTTCACCTAACTTAGAATTACATGCCAGATGCTACTATGTTTTTTCCTTGGTGAGTTAACTATGTTCATTTTTGTTCATAAGGAACATCTTTGTAATTAATGTGCGTTTGTCTCTTTTGATGTGCATCCATTTCAGGCCTAGAGTCAAATGGATTCTAGAGAGGTTTTGTTTTGTGGAGGCTCATCAAGTAATATTTTGGAGTAATTCTTTAATTGGAAAATATATCCTTATTTTCTATAATTTTATTCTATTTGGTAGAGTGGCTCTGGGGATAATGATTTTAAATGTTTATACAACTCTATGAAGAAGTCATGCTTTCTTTATAAGAGTGTCTCCAAAATTTACTTCCAAATTACCATGAGAAATCCCCTGAAAATTGTGGTTATAGGAGGGTGTGGGAGGTGTGTTCAGTGAATGCGATGTATATGTTGTCCAAAAAACAACTAAGTTGGTTCCTGCAGAAGTACTTTGGACAATTCGACTGACTAGATATGCATGCATTAGCAGTTTCAAGTGTAGAAGAGCCTATTCAATCATGGGAAATGTTAGGAGATTCATTTGTCTCTCTAACAAGATTTTTTTCAACCATTGCAAATTTGCAACTAGCTTGAAATGGTATCTTCATTATTGAAGAACTAGCATTTGTCTTATCATAATTCTTTGGCAGAACTGTAGTAACATGGGGATATTGTAAAGAATATTATAAATTAAAGGATTAAAATTGATCTGGTCAAGCTAGGTAATGAACACCATATATATGTGGTATTTTTCTTCTTAGAGACAACAAGCTTTATTCAGTTATCCATTACTAATTCTTATTCTCTAATTTTTTTGTATGATCTATGCATGTGATTTTTCATTGTGCTAGTTGTTAGAACTAAAAAATTTCACATTTTTCACTAGCCTCCACCCACCAATCCTCCACATTCCACAAAAAACTCATCACATTTTAATTTTATGATCAACACAAATTATTGAAATTTGTGTGACAAGATCCATTTTGTAGCCCGCATTGCCAAATTGTCACACCCATATATAAGTTTGAGACTCCATAATTTTTCCTCATTCCTAAGTAAAAATTAGCACTATCGGCCTAACAATGCATCATCAGTGGAACCCCCATCATAGCCTCGCCGATGGCCTGATGAAAACAATTCATAACCTAGTATTGGTGTAACAACACCCTATCGAGCTAACTCCTAAGGTGTTCCCCCCAATAGACTGATAGAGTCAACAAAAGTAAGAACATCATTGTAACACATGAACATCAATGGAACGAATGTCTACATTCCCCCGATGGCCTGATATGATAAATTTTTTATCAAGAATTATTATATATCAGGGGAATTAATGTGTATCGAGGTAATATATTTTGGCGTCCTGCCGATAGACTGAAGGAAAATTGTTCATCAGTGGAGAGGGTGGCTATCGATGGAATAAGGATTGTAGTCTCATCGATACAATGATGATGATTGATTGCTAACTGATGTGACATCTTAGGGAATCGTCGAGATATTTAAAAATAAGTGCTTCCCCCTAATGACAAGACTTAAATGGGTGGGGTATTTATGAGCCATAGTTGAAGTGAATTATATCACAAGTTGATCGCATAATTGTTGCACATTCTGGAAGATTTTTCTGATGAAAAAAGTAGAAAGGAAAAGCTTGGAGTTCTCACATAGAAAAAACTAGTGAAGGCGATACCCAAGTAAGTACACCAATCTCGGCTGAGAAGTTGTATTTTTCAAAAGATTAAGAATTCGAACAATGGAGGAAAATGTAAAAAAACCCAAAGCTAAGAAACAAAAAATTGAGAAGAGACTCTTTAATCAAGATCTGATAGATAAATTCCTTGGTTTGGGGCCAAGACCCAAGAGGGGTGCTCAAATGAATCCTTCAATGGATAGATTATTAGATAAACATAAAGGCTTGGGGGATATTTGGACATCACAATGCAAGTATGAGATTTTCATGTATCATTACAGGAAACAATTTAGATTTCAGCTAGTCTACAACCCATGGAGGTTGAACTTGGGAAGACTCATGGTGCCCAATGTGTTCATAAATGTAGAATTAATTAAATTCTAGCTAGCAAATATGACCCCAAGAGGAGAACTATCCAAGCACATAATGAGGCTGACATGCTTGTTATTTCTGAGGATTTAATTTCTAATGTGTTTTAGTTGGAGTGTCCTATGAACTTTCTATTCATGATTAGAGATCTCTTGAAAGAGTATCACCATATGGATACCAACTACAAATGATGGAAACTACCCTTGAATAGGCCTAAGAATGAAGGAGGCCAATTCAGGAGGTTTTCGAGTAATGAAAACCCTCCTTTTCATGAGGACTTATTTGAAGAATATTTTAGATACACTTATTATTCAGCTGGTCAGGTCTTGGGGGTAGAGGTCCCACCCCTCATGTCCATTTCCCCAATGGTCTTAGCTACAAACATACAAAGCAATGATTCTAGGTCATTCAATTATGCTAGATACTTGACCAATGCCCTAAACCAGGAGCTTGAAAAGATTAAAAACAATAGTGAATATATTCATTTCAAACATTATTCTTTGTTCATTTATTTGCTCATGCACAAGGGACATGTTAGAAGGGTCTAGACTGAAGAATTAAGAATAAAAGATACAGATGAAAATGGGAACCTCAAAACTGTACAGATGTGGACTTCACTGTGGGATAGTCGATTTGGTAGATCTCATTATCTTTATTTTGAGGATTTTTTTGTGAAACCATTAATGGAGTTGCTAGGATATTGTGATTATAACTTATCGACAGAAGTGCAAAAGTTTCTAAGACCAAAGGAAAATGACCCAAGGAATAAGGTGAATCATAACTGGGGAGATCGGTATGCTTTTCCTAACTGCACAGTGATTAGGGTTTATGGGTTTGAACGAATTCCACACTTGTTGCCACGAGTAGTTCCTGATAGAATTTCCTACTTAGAAATTGTGAGACAATTGGAAAAATTTGATGCCAAAAACCTCAAAGGACACAACAAACAATCGATCATGCCTAGTACCTTATGTTTTGGAAATTTTACAATGGTTGCAAATGAGGGATATGATGAAATTGTTGGATCTCAGTTGTGTTTATAGTTTTTCCTTGATGACAAAATCCCTTTCAAATGGTTCTCCTTGCATACTACAGGTGTATTTCATTTTATTACATTCTTTGAACTCACATTTTTGAAGGCTTACACATGTCAGCGTGAGAATGCCAGGGTCTCCCCAATCCATTTTGAAATGTTTGTGTTGCCTATCAGCAAGACATTTCTGATGTCATGTCGATTGGATTTTTTACTTTCAGGCAGCTTTCGAAAGGTCTTCTCTTTTGTTTTGGTGACATAAAAGGATCATATCGGCATAAGTTATACCGTCGGTATGTGGTCACAGCGAAATTGCTTTGTCTCACCGATCAGAGGTTGAATGGGAACATATCGGCAATAGTTTAAGGCTTCGGTGAAGGGTCATAGCAAAAAGGGTTATGTTTCATCGACTAATGCATGTGGAAGTCTATCGGTGAGAGTTGTGGCATCGTTATATGGTCATAGCGAACTCTTTTGGTCTCACCGACAGGTGCATTAAAAGATTCACTTCGGCCAGACTTGGAGTATTCAGTTTAGTATCTCAGCAAATTCAAGTGTGTCTCACCGACCGTATGCATATGGAGACTTATTGGTAAAACTAATGGCTATCGATATAATATCTTGGCGAGGTTTTCTTGTCTTTCCGACTGAAAACGTAAAGGTATGCATCTCAGTAAGAGTCAAGGTTTTCGGCGTGAGGTCTCGGCGAGTGACCTTCGGTCTCGCCGATGGAACATAAAGGGACTATGTCGGTATTGGATTTGACTTATCTTAGAGACTCAAGATGAATGATGACCTTCGGTGAAACAAAATCTACTCTATGAGAGGTCTCTTCGATATCGTATGGTCACAACAATAGTGAATGAAACAAAGGTAAATCTCAGTGAGAAGTTTCCTTATGTCTCAGCGAATGAATAATACACTAAGGAAGCCCATCGATGAAACTCAATGTTGGCTGTATAATGTCTCCCCGACAGTATAATGTCACAGTGACACACAAGTGGATGAAGACTTTCAGAAAGGCATGGTGTGCTCTACAGGAGGTCTCCCTGATATCATAATGTTATAGCAAAGCACATAAGACAAAAGGTTTCTGTCGGTGTGAGAACATTAATGTCTTGGCAATCTATTGTGAGCTCGGGGCTTTCAGAAAAACAAAGTGAATTCTCTATAGGGTCTGCCCGATAACGAAGGGTCACGGTGAAACAGAAGGAACCAAAGTATGATCAATGATTAAAGTTGCCTTCGGCATATCGTTACATCGACGGAAATGAGAGTTTAGGGAAAAATTTCGTGATTATTCTTTTTGGCTGGGTATGGAACCCTAGCCTAGCTGCCATCATGAGAGTTTTAGTTTCTGTTGTTGCTAGCTGTAATGGCTTTTATAGTGGTATATGGAAGCTTTATTTGGTGCATTTCTAGTTGAAAGCTCAACAGTGGTTGATGGAGCCATGGGAGTTGCATATTTTTCTAGTATGTATGTGTTTCATGCTACACATACTAATTTATGATCACCATTTTTAACTGCTCTCTGCTTCTCAGTTACTAATGTGGCAAATGATGCCCTGAAAGGGTATTGTTATTCATGCATTAGAAGTTATGTTTTACAGTGATGGATAGTTGTTTTTTTTAAGCAGTGAAATGATCTCATGCATTTCATATTTGTTGAGAACGACTCTTAGTTGGGTGAAACGACTCTTGTATTGGGAAATCAATTTCACCTCGACTTAGAATCTTGCTAGGTACAAGATGAAGATTTCTATTATAAACAACTTTGTTAACTTTAGTCTGAATCTTCTCAGATTGGTTTTTTAGCTGTTACTTCTGAAGACAGTTACTTTTCTGGCATTTGAATCAAAAATATGTATAAATAGAAGCAGAAAACTATGTTTTTTGTTCGGTTGTTGTAATTATGAGATTATCATTCCTTGGCTGTATGAAAATGTATAGATAAACTATGCAATAAAATCTGAATAACAAGATGCAGAGATTGTAAATTTCTTATCTATATAGTATTTTAGGGATTCAATTATTGAATCTTTAAGGTATTCTATAGACGAGAAAAAAGAGAAACATGTGCTTAACTGAAAATAGAGAAATCCTTTGAGTTATTATTGTTGTTCAAATATAATTTGAGGGGTTGGTGCTCCTTGAGATAGTTATCTCTAAACGAGGGGTTGGTGCTCCTTGAGTGGGTGCTCAAAAATCAACCTATAAGGCATTGTGAACAGTTAATTAAGAGATTAAGCCTGGAAGGCATTTCAGGAGTGGTTTTTATACCCCAGGAGGGTTTTCCACTCAAAATTTTTTTGTGTCTCTTTGTTCTTCTATGTTCTCACAACTTTACTGTGTTGTTGTTTCAGTTCACTGTTGGGATTATTACTTTTCTCAATTCTGTTTATGAATGATTACACTCAACTCATGAATGCATTAATTAGAGTAATATTGAGATCAAATCTGAGCTATGTTTTTGAATTTTTGAAAATTGGTGAAATCTGTTAAGTCACTGATTCACCCCCCCTCTCAGTGTCATTTTAACTCCAACAATTGGTATCAAAGCATAGGGTCCTCTAATAGGTTTTAATCACCTTGATCTTGGTCTTGGAGTTTGTTTTTAATGGCACATTCTCAAGACATTGCCTCTATAACCAGAGCTCCGTTATTTGATGGAACAGATTATGTGTTCTAGAAAATCAGAATGGAAAGTTTTCTTATTTCTTTTGATGTTGATGTTTGGAGCATTGTTATAAATGCTTACAATGTACCAACCTCTATTCAAATTGATCCTGCTGAAAAAAAGAGGTATGAAACAAATGCCATAGCTAAGCATGCCATCTTGTGTGGGTTAACTAAAGATGTGTTCATTAAAGTCATGCATTGCAAATCTACTCATGATATCCGGGAGAAACTTGAAACGATATATCAAGGGAATGAGAAAGTCAAACTATCAAAAATCATTACACTCAAACATCAGTTTGAGGAGTTGAAAATGAAGGATGATGAAAAAGTGGCTGAATATTTCCTAAGAGTTGATGAAGTTGTCAATGCAATGAAAGGTCTAGGTCAAGATGTTAATGAATTTGATGTGGTCACAAAGGTTGTTAGAACCTTACCATCCAAATTTGAATCTAAGGTTTCAGCCCTAGAAGAAAAGAAACACTTTGATCAGCTTACCTTAGATAGCAGGCAAGGAATACTTACTGCCTATGAAATGAAAACTAGCAAAAACAATTCAACAGGAAAAGAAATAGCCTTTAACAATGAAAAGAAAGAAAAAGTCGAAGTCAGTGAATCAGAGTTGTCTGATTCTAAAGAATCCCATTTTGCTAGAAGACTTAAAAAGGGATTAGGAAAATATAAGGGAAAACTTCCTTTTAAATGTTTTAACTGTGGAAAAATAGGTCACTTTGCTGCAAAGTGTCCCTATGATGATCAAATCAGTGACAATGAGAAATTTGGAAAACAGCCTAAGAAGAAGGCCTTTAAACCTAAACGAAATTTCAACTTCATGAAGAAGAAAAGTTTGTTTAGTAAAGATGAAACTGATTTTGAGTCTGAAGATTCATCAGCAGAAGAAGATGAAACCTTGTTCATGGCTGAGATCACTTAGCAAGAAGATTCAATCACCTTTGAAATTGAAGAAGGTGTGGTAGATCTTGAAAGTGAGCTGAAATGTGCTTTAAAAGAGGTCAGAAAACTCAAAAAACAAGTTCTTGCTCAAGAACATAAACCAAATCATGAAATGGTCTCTGAAAACTTAGCTTGAAGAAGCTAAAAGAATTGAAGACTGTCTTCGAGAGATAGTAAGCTGCAAAGATCAAGAAATTCAAAAACTGGAACAAGAAGTAGTCTGTCTTAGGAAGGAAATTGAAAAATATGAAAGCACTCTAAAACTGAATGAGATGCTCAACAAGCAGAAGATGTATAAAGATAAAACTGGTGTTGGTTTTGAAAAGGGTGAATGCTCAACTGACAATGCAAAACAAAACCCCTCTTCTGAAATCAAAGGTTCAGGTTCAAATCACTCAAAATTTGATAAGGATCATGTTCAGTCTTTAAGAGTTAATAGATCTTCATACAGAGTCAATCCTTTCTTCTATGGTTATTGTTTTTTCTGCAACAAATTTGGCCATAAGGTGAGCACTTGTAGGCTTATGAATCCTAGAATACCTAGGTTTGGTCTTAGGAAACACTATGGTTTTGTTAGACAGATCAAATGTTTTAAATGCAATGCTTTGGGACATTCTGTCAAACAGTGCAGAACTGATCTGCAATCTAAACAACAGAAAATTAAAAAGGTTTGGAAACCTAAGACTGTCAACAACATTGAAAAAACTATGTTGGTTCAAACTGCTTTTCATTCCAAGAAAAAGGACTTATGGGTCCCGACAGTGGATGCTCTAACCATATGACTGGCGACAAGGATAAGTTTATAAATCTTGAAGATTATGTAGGTGGATATGTTAAGTTTGGTGATAACTCTGGTATTCAAATTAAAGGTAGAGGTTCACTTCTTCTAAATGAAGACACTCCTATCTATAATGTGTACTATGTGGAAGGTCTCAAGCACAATCTTCTAAGTGTTAGTCAAATCTATGATAGTGGTTATCATGTTCTTTTCACTTCGCAGGGATGTGAGATTAAGAACAAGCTAGGAAAGGCTATTGTAGCTGGAAGGAGGACAAAAGGAAATGTGTACAATCTTCTCGACACATCAAGCAATGACAATAATCAAGGTATGTGTTTAATGGGCCAAATTGAAGAAAGATGGTTATGGCATAAAAGATTAGGACACATAAACTTTGAAAATCTGGTTAGAATCAGTAAGAATTAGAATGTTAGAGGTTTACCAATCCTTAACAAGCCAGAAAATTCTATGTGCAAAGAATGTCTAAGTGGTAAACAAACTAAAATCAGCTTCAAAACAAAAGAACATTCTTCTTCAAAACCTTTACAGCTTGTGCATACTGATTTATGTGGACCAACCAGAACAAGGTCTATTAATGGTGAAAAGTACTTTATGTTGTTTGTGGATGATTATACTAGAATGGTTTGGGTTACATTTCTTAAGCACAAATCAGAAGCATTTGAAAGGTTTAAAATCTTTCGTAAGTTGGTTGAGAAGGAATTTTATTTAAAACTTAAATGTCTGCGATCTAAAAAAGGAGGTGAGTTCACTTCTCAAGAGTTTATTGATTACTGTGAACAACACAACATTAAAAGATAGTATGCTGCAACTAAAACACCTCAACTAAACAAGGTAGTTGAACGTAAGAATAGAACTGTAAAAGAAATGGCTAGAACCATGCTAGATGAAGCTAAGTTGTCTGATATGTATTGGAAAGAAGCTGTTCATACAACTGTATAAATTTTGAATAGAGTGCAACTTAGGGTGAAATCTAAACACACTCCTTATGAACTTTGGTATGGAAAAACTGCTTCTGTCAAATACTTTAAAATTTTTGGAAGTAAGTGTTTTATCAAGAAAGATGATGATAACCTTGGGAGCTTTCAATCAAAGAGTGATGAGGGTATCTTTTTGGGATACTCAACTCACAACAAAGCTTATAAATGCCTAAACAAAAGGATTAATAAGATTGTTGAAGTTGTTAATGTAAAATTTGATGAAAGACCACATTTGATTGCTGAATCTTTGCAGGATAATGAGGAAGAAGAACTTGAATTTGAAATAATTTCAGAAGGAGCTGAAATAGCAAAGTTTGTTGCTGAATTAGAAAGCCCCAAAAATGAAAAAGAAAGTCCTAAAAAGGTTGCATCAAAATCTCCTTCGAAAACTCTAGCTATATATCACCCCAAAGATCAGATTATTGGGCATAAATATGTAGGAGTTCAAACTAGAAGAAAGGCTGTAGAATCTGATGAAAAGGCACAAATAGCTTTCTGTCTAGTTACTCAATTTGAGCCTAAATTTTTTAATGAAGCTCTCACAGACTCATGTTGGCTTAATTCTATGCAGGAAGAAATTGATCAGATTGAGAAAAATCAGACTTGGGAGTTAGTCCCAAGACCAGATGACAAGAATGTCATTGGAGGCAAATGGATATATAGAAACAAGGTTGATGAAAATGGTAATGTTATTCGCAACAAAGAAAGATTTGTCTGCAAAGGCTATGCTCAACAAGAAGGTATTGATTTTGGTGAAACCTTTGCCCCTGTTGCTAGATTAGAATCTATTAGAATATTCTTGGCTTATTCTATTTACAAAAACTTTACTGTTTATCAAATGGATGTCAAAACTGCTTTTTTAAATGGCTATTTAGATGAAGAGGTCTATGTTGAACAGCCTGAAGGATTTATTTGCAAAGATAAGCTTGATCATGTTTACAGATTGAAAAAGGCCCTCTATGGCTTAAAACAAGCACCTAGAGCTTGGTACTCTAGGCTAGACAGTCATTTAATCTCTAATGGATTTGTTAGAGGAGGTGTAGACAGTAATCTTTATGTTAAAACTGAAGGTTCTGATATTTTGGTTGTTGAAATTTACGTTGATGACACTATCTTTGGCTGCAATAATGTTACTTTGAGTAAAAAGTTCTCTAAGATAATGGAATCTGAGTTTGAAATGTCAATGTTAGGAGAATTAAATTTCTTTCTGGGTCTTCAAATCTCTCAATGTGAGAATGGAATATTTCTTTCTCAAACCAAGTATGCTAAAGAGATGCCTAAGAAATTTCAGATGGATGAATGCCATCCAATTAGCACTCCAATGATTACTGGATGCAAACTTACTAAGGTTGATGATTCTCTTGATACAAATCAAACTGAATATAGATCAATGATCGGCAGTCTTTTATATTTAACCGCCTCTAGACCTGACATTATGCAAGCTGTTTGCACTATTGCATGGTTTCAGGCATCACCTAAAGAATCCTATGTCACTGTTGTTAAAAGAATTTTTAAATATATTCAGGGCACTCTTGATTATGGTCTTTGGTATCCTAGAAGCAATGATTTCTCTTTGATTGCTTATACTGATGCTGACTGGGCTGGTTGTTTGGATGATAGGAAAATCACCAGTGGTGCTGCATTCTTTCTTGGTGATCGTTTAGTGGCATGGTACAACAAGAAACAAGTATTTGTTTCTCTTTCTACTGCTGAAGCAGAATACATTGCTGCCACTTCATGTTGTACTCAAGTTCTTTGGATGAGTCAAACTCTCTCTGATATGGGTATAGAAGTTCCTGAACCTATTTCTATTCTCTGTGATAACACTAGTGCGATAAATATATCAAAAAATCCTGTTATGCACTTTCGCACTAAACATATTGCTATCAAGTTTCACTTTCTTCGAGAAAAGGTACTGGTTAATGATGTATGCTTACAGTTTGTTGGTTCACAAGATCAGGTGGCTGACATTTTTACTAAGCCCTTAGCAAAAGAGTTATTTGAAAGGCTGAGACTTCGATTGGGAGTTATCTCTCAATCGTTACTTCACTAAATCTCCAAGCTACTGCTTAGGGGGACCGTGTTATATGTTTTGATTCACTTACAACTCTCCTACAATCTTGGTTGCTACACTGTTACTCTTTTTGCAGCTGTTTCTCATGATATTTTGGTTGGCTTCTCATTTGTGTTTCATGGCAACGCACATTCTTCTCTTCTATTCTTTGTCATTGAGGCAAAAAGGGGGAGAGTCATTTGTGTTTTTCCATCAAGGACAAAGGGGGAGTTTGTTGGATCTCAGTTGTGTTTACAGTTTTTCCTTGATGACAAAATCCCTTTCAGATGGTTCTCCTTGCATACCACAGGTGTATTTCATTTGATTACATTCTTTGAACTCACATTTTTGAAGGCTTACACATATCGGCGTGAGAATGCCAGGGTCTCCCTGATCCATTTTGAAATTTCTGTGTTGCCTATCGGCAAGACATTTTTGATGTCATGTCAATTCGATTTTTCACTTTCAGGCAGCTTTCAGCAAGTCTTCTCTTTTGTTTCAGCGACAGAAAAAGATCATACCGGCATAAGTTATACCGTCGGTATGTGGTCACAGAGAAATTTCTTTGTCTCACCGATTAGACGTTGAATGTGAACATATCGGCAAGAGTTTAAGGCTTCGGTGAAGGGTCATAGTGAAAAGGGTTATATTTCACCGACTAATGCATGTAGAAGTCTATCAGCAAGAGTTGTGGCATTGTTATATGGTCATAGCGAACTATTTTGGTCTCACCGATGGGTGCATTAAAAGATTCACTTCGGCCAAACTTGGAGTATTCGATTTAGTATCTCAGTGAATCCAAGTGTGTCTCACCGACTGTATGCATATGGGGACTTATCAGTAAAACTAATGGCTATCGATATAATGTCTTGGCGAGGTTTTCTTGTCTTTCCGATTGACAACGTAAAGGTATGCATCTCGGTAAGAGTTAAGGTTTTCTGTGTGAGGTCTCGGCGAGTGACCTTCGGTCTCACCGATGGAACATAAAGGGACTATGTCAGTATTGGATTTGACTTATCTTAGAGACTCAAGATGAATGATGACCTTCGGTGAAACAAAATCTACTCGATGAGAGGTCTCTCCGATATCGTATGGTCACAGCGATAGTGAATGAAACAAAGGTAAATCTCGATGAGAAGTTTCCTTATGTCTCAACAAATGAATAATACACTAAGGAAGCCCATCGATGAAACTCAATGTTGGCTGTATAATGTCTCCCTGACAGTATAATGTCACAGTGACACACAAGTGGATGAAGACTTTCAGAAGGACATGGTGTGCTCTACAGGAGGTCTCCCCGATATCATAATGTTATAGCAAAGCACATAAGACAAAAGGTTTCTGTCAGTGTGAGAACATTAATGTCTTGGCAATCTATTGTGAGCTCGGGGCTTTCGGAAAAACAAAGTGAATTCTCTATAGGGTCTGCCCAATAACGAAGGGTCACAGTGAAACAAAAGGAACCAAAGTATGATTAACGATTAAATTTTCCTTCGGCATATCGTTACATTGACGAAAATGAGAGTTTAGGGAAAATTTTCGTGATTATTCTTTTTGGCTGGGTATGGAACCCTAGCCTGGCCGCCATCATGAGAGTTTTAGTTTATGTTGTTGCTGGCTGTAATGGCTTTTATAGTGGTATATGGAAGCTTTATTTGGTGCATTTCTGGCTGAAAGCTCAACAGTGGTTGATGGAGCCATGGGAGTTGTAGATTTGTCTGGTATGTATGCATTTCATGCTGCACATACTAATTTATGATCACTATTTTTAACTGCTCTCTGCTTCTCAGTTACTAATGTTGCAAATGATGCACTGACAGAGTATTGTTATTCATGCATTAGAAGTTATGTTTTACAGTGATGGACAGTTGTACTTTTTAAGCAGTGAAATGATCTCATGCATTTCAGATTTGTCGAGAACGGCTCTTAGCTGGGTGAAACGACTCTTGTATTGCGAAATCAATTTCACCTCGACTAATAATATTGCTAGGTACAAGATGAAGATTTCTATTATAAACAACTTTGTTAACTTCAGTCTGAATCTTCTCAGATTGGTTGTTCAACCGTTACTTCTGAAGACAGTTACTTTTCTGGCATTTGAATCAAAAAGATGTATAAATAGAAGCAGAAAACTATGTTTTCTGTTCGGTTGTTGTAATTATGAGATTATCATTCCTTGGCTGTATGAAAATGTATGGATAAACTCTGCAATAAAATCTGAATAACAAGATGCAGAGATTGTAAATTTCTTCTCTATATAGTATTTTATGGATTCAATTATTGAATCTTTAAGTTATTCTATAGACGAGAAAATAGAGAAACATGTGCTTGATTGAAAACAGAGAAATCCTCTAAGTTATTATTGTTGTTCAAATATAATTTGAGGGGTTGGTGCTCCTTGAGATAGTTATCTCTAAACGAGGGGTTGATGCTCCTTGAGTGGGTGCTCAAAAATCAACCTATAAGGAATTGTGAATAGTTGATTAAGAGATTAAGCCTAGAAGGCATTTCGGGAGTGGTTTTTATACCCCAGGAGGGTTTTCCACTCGAAATTTTTTTGTGTCTCTTTGTTCTTCTATGTTCTCATAGCTTTACTGTGTTGTTGTTTTAGTTCACTGTTGGGATTATTACTTTTCTCAATTATGTTTATGAATGATTACATTCAACTCATGAATGCATTAATTAGAGTAATATTGAGATCAAATCTGAGCTATGTTTTTGAATTTTTGAAAATTGGTCAAATATATTAAGTCACTGATTCACCCCCCCCCTCTCAGTGTCATTTTAACTCCAACAGAAATTGATGCTAAAATAACACAATATAACCTCCCTCTAGGTAACAAAAGGAAAATTTTTGGTGCAAAAGTATTTATTCAAAGCAAGGTTATCATAGGGGTTATCAGGATATGATCATGTATTCTCATATGAAGATGTAATTAGAAACCATGATGAAGCCTCTACCACTAAAAGAATGACTACATATAATAGGATTATGTTGCAGAGGAATGGAAAAGAAGAAATGTCCCATCTTATTTGAAGGAATTTGGTGATGTAATGTCTAGAAAATGCAAAAGAAAAGGGTTGAAAGCACACACTCAATGTGATCTAAACTCTAATGCAATCTAAGCTAAGCAACAGAGAACAAAGGAAATTCAAAACGTAAATAAAGTGAACAATCTCACCCAATATGTATGTAATTCCATGTATCATCTCGATTGCCCTTCTCCATTTTGCTGTTGTAGTATAATTTCCCTCAGATTTATTCTTATGCAAGTATAGCCTATGATAGTGATTTAGCGAAACATCGAAGATTCAAGATAGTTGCTCTAAAAAGTCATAAGATTTCGAGAGAGATTGGAATGAAGAAGAATATTTCAATTTATAGAAAATTGATCATTCAAATGACAGGTCAGGATTGAAAGATCAACAGATGGTTGAGATCGACAAATTAGACATGCATTCTGATAACTATCAGTAGTGACATGAGTGATACAAATTAGAAATGGAATTAAAGATTAAATAAATGATTTAATCTTCAAGTTTGGTATTCGAAAACAAAAGAATTATCTTTGCATGACAAAGATAAAGATGGATTAAAGCAACTCTCTATTCGAATGCACACACAAGATTTAATTAATTAAATAGGAATATTTAATTAATCTGCATGTACATGCAATTGAGTTAGCACTGGACGATTGAATGATTTGACAAAGAGATTACTCAAGAAATCCACTTAGACATTAAATCAAGAGTTAACTGAGCGATTTAAATAGATATTTGAGTCGAGTAAAAGTGAATACTTAGATAATTTGCAAAATTATCTAAATATAGAGGAATGTGTTAAAATAGGATTTATGAATTAAATAATTCATTTAATTCAATATTTGATATTTGAAGAATAATTAAATAAATAATATTTATTTAATTAAGTGATGAAGGGGTTTAAATGAATAATTAAATAAATAAAGGATTTATTTAATTATAGTTGAAATATGATAGAGGTAAATTAAATAAGAATTTATTTAATTGACGAAGAAGGATAAGGTTAATTAGTAACATAATTAAATAAAAAGCGTGTATTTAATTAATCAGATAGAATAAAGAAAAGTGTGAATTAATTAAACAATTAAGATTATTTAATTAATAGAAGAAATGAAGACCTTTAGAGAATAATTAAATAATTGACATTATTTAATCATGAACATAGAACTAACGAATTATGAAGAATATTGAAGTCGCGGGCTTAGACCAGATTTCGGTGTCTACATTTGCCCCTCTTTGATACAATGTCATTTCGGCATTGTGTCAAAGAATATCGATAAAAATATGCCCCAGTCATGCCCCAGTGTAAACAGGTGAAGGTATGCCCCCTCAGGAAAATTGACAAATTTTTGAAAATTTTTAAATTTTTTTGGAAATAATCCCGATTAGTCCATTAGATAGCCAGAAATGCAGTGGAGTTGACAGAATTGAAGTTGGAAGTGGTAAGGACGGGTATGAGTTGATTGAAGTTGGAATTTGACACGGCTAGTAGAAAGGAATGCCACCAAAACCCTTGGTATAAATAGAAAATGGGGTAAAAAACCTATTCATTTTTACCCACATAGTGTTGAGATTTGAGAATTTTCTCTGCACCTTCAGTGAAGACGTCTCCCGTTCCACACACCCACCATTGACCATACAGGATCCGGACCTTCAGGCGACCGGTTGACGCAGACCCCCTGGTATGTACCTTAATCTTGACTTTTGATTTTTTGATTTGCGCGATTTTCTATGTGTTTATTTGCATTTTGAGTTATGCGTCACTTTATTGAAAAGCCGCATGTGAGTGCGTAATCAATGCATTTGCATGCAGATCAACACATTTGTAAAATCACGTATATAGTTAGCGTAGGGTTTCTGCAGTTCAACGCATTTGTATTTTAGTTCTACATATTTGCATTTAAAATAGCTGCAATTGTTTATTTTTCAATGCATTTGAAAATATTTTGATGCAGTTGTTATTTGATTTACGTAGTTGCATGTGATATTTGATTTACGTAGACATATTTGTTATTTTTGCATGCATTTGCATTTGAAAGTGATGCATTTGAGAAATAATGACGCATTTGTGAAATTGAATTACGCATTTGGTTTCTTGCAACGCATTTGGAAAAGAATGACGCATTTGCAAAATAATGAAGCATTTGAATAGCATGTGATTTTTTCATTTTGCACTAGTATAGGTTGTTGATTCTGACATGAGTTATATATAATTCCATTACAGGTTGTTTTAGACACTATGCATACTCGAGAGCCGAGACCTACAACTTTTCGTTTATGAGATAGCTTGCGGAGCGCAGAGAAATGATTCCTATGGCATTTGGGTCTTCTTCATGTGACAGACATGCCTACCATTCAGAAAAACTGAGGTCTACTGATGGCGTTGTGCGAGCGATGGCACTCAAAGACTTCCTCATTTCAGTTGCCTACTGGAGAGGCAACAATTACCTTAGAGGACATCTACAGGATTTTGAGACTCCCCATCAGAGGCATGAGGGTGAGGTACAATACCCAAAGGGGTGTTGCTAAGATGTGCAGATACTACCCTCACGCCGATATCAAACAGTTAGGATTTGATCATTATGAGATTAGATGGCGTGTATTGGCATAGAGGTATAGGCGGTTGGACTGTCTATTATGTACATTGATAGGTGGTATAGTCCTTCCTGACCGTTGAGGGCATGGTTTCCCTCTGGGTTGGGGAGAGATGTTGGTAGGTATGTTAGAGCGACAGGAGGTATATGCTTGGGGTCCTTGTCTCCTTGGCATGTTATATTTTCACTTGCATGATATAACCTATCGAGAGGCTCAGTCCATGAGTTGTGGTACCATGCTCTTGATGGTATGGGCATGGGAACACATTGCCATTTTTTGGCCATCTGTTACAGTCGATGTACAACATGGAGCCCCTTATGCCTTCCGTTATGTGGGGGCGAACACTCAGCACCACATGGGAGATACTGGGTATTTCAGACATGCCATTGACACTATGGTACAATTTACATGGAGACTGTACTTGGGATGTGCAAAGTGGTCAGACGAGGATGAGCACTTTCCTTTCTGCCGCCAGACATAGTACTTGATTGGGCAGACTGTTTCACATGTCCATATTATAGAGCGAAATTTTCCAAACCTTGTATTGCAGCAGTTTGGAGAGATTTAGGATGACCCCAAAGGACGATCAGAGTTTGCGAGGTCCTCGCAAGAGATTCCCCTATGGGATCCAGAGATTCCAGTGGACACTACTAAGGAAGATATTGATGCATTGAAATCATTTCAATGGGGATGGAGAGATGGTGTAGCAGACCCAGGTACCATCGAGGCATACAATCAGTGGTGGGTTGTGCATAGGCCGATTCCCCTTACAGATCCAGATCAACCGACGCCGATACAGTAGCAAGGGATAGGACCACGGGGTAGGCATGGTAGAGGCAGAGGTCAGAGAGGTGGAGGGGGTTGTGGTGATGATGGAGATGGTGGTGGAGGTGGTCAGCGAGGTGGTAGGAGAGGGATGCATGGACGAAGGGGATGAGGGCCACCATTATCACCCATTTGTGAGGAGGGACAAGGGGAGGAGGATGTGCCCATGCTAGATATTGGTAGAGTTGGGGAGGAGGTACATGTTGAGATTGGCAGAGAGGAGGAACATCCCGCAGAAGAGGGCGTTCCAGAGGTTCATGCAGAGGAGGAGATAGACAGAGAGGAGGCAGAGATTGATTCCCTTGGCTTACTTGGTGCCTATCAGGATGATGATAAGGATGATGATGATGATGAGTGGGAGATTTAGGATAGGATTCTAGAGGAGTTGGAGGATGAGGATGATGGTGTGCTGAGAGTGAGACAGGTTGACATAAGGGTAGTTGATCCCAACACTGCTACACTTTGTGTCCAGGTTGCATCCTTGGAGGAGCAAATGAGGGTCATGATGTCTGAGAGAGATGTGTTATAGATGGAGGGGGACAGAGCCATCATGGATAGAGATCAGGCCATAGCTCAGAGAGAGGAGACTAAGCAAAGATTTACAGAGGTTAGAGCTCTATGTACCGGGCCGGTGGCTACATTTCTAGAGAGTTAGTCAGAGCTAGGGAGAGGGCCACTTATTATAGAGATTTGTATGAGACAACAGTTCCTTCAGAGAGACAGGCCCCGATTTTTTCAGAGGGATGCAGTGAGAGGTCCCAAACTAGGACCCACAGCAGGACAATTAGCATAGAGGGTGTTGAGCA
Organism: Sequoia sempervirens; assembly: GCA_007258455.2. Taxonomy (NCBI): domain Eukaryota; kingdom Viridiplantae; phylum Streptophyta; class Pinopsida; order Cupressales; family Cupressaceae; genus Sequoia; species Sequoia sempervirens. The sequence goes on from VDFB02259067.1 coordinate 134,784, forward strand.
GCCACACAGAGCTGGTCCATACGATAGGCCACATTCAGGGCACAGGTCATCAGGTTCCCGGCATCAGTCATCCGCACACTCTAGTCATGATAGCAGTGGAATTTTAGGATAGGGACATTTGTTGATATGTACTGAGACATTGTATTATGATCATATAGCCTACGGGCCTCCATATTTATTGATACATTATGACATTGTGATGTGACATTGTTGAGTGATATATATATATATATATATATATATATATATATATATATATATATATATATATATATATATATGATTTTGGCAATGATTCCCATGACATGCATTTATTTTTATTGATTATGTAGTTGTTTATTTGTACATGTTGTGTTTATATGATATGCCTTGTGATGGATGATCATATGTACTTTATGATGTGTTTATGCAACCTATAATGTGATGTTGATTCTATGTGATGCATGCATTTTATAGTTATGAGATGCAATATGATGTTATATGTACAATGCTCTCTACATGTGATGCTATACAAATGTAATGTGGTGCATGTATTTACATTTGTTATGTACATGGAATGCTTATGATATGTAATCTATGATGAGAATTGTCTCTTATGCCATGATGTCCTAGATATAATAAATGCCTATATATTTTTATTTTTTTCTAATGCAAGATGTATGTATGATTGATGATGCATGATTTGGAAATGGTATTTTCTAACATGAATGTGTATGCAGGATGATTTATATTATATGTGTGTGTCACAGGACTCCATCATAATGCAAGAAAGAAGAACTGTTAGTGCAGAAAGAGAGATGGAGAAAGAATAAAAGAAATACTATGGATGTTAGGATTAGCAATCTTCGATGTTTCCCTGTATCACAAAAGGTGTTGCACTTTATCATCATTAGGCAGTACTAATACAAATAGAGAAAAACACCATGATATGACATATATCAAGGTGTGCAAGGTCATCCACTTGCTAACAACAGACAGTCGTAGACAAGGATTGTCGTTAACTCATACTAAGGGCACAAGTTGCCCCAGTCTTTTTGTCAAGACAAACCATAGACAAAAAACAAAATAAAAGACGGGTCATGAGGTGTCATCGCTCCTCTAAATCCTTCATGGGACATCCTTGAGGAAACTAGTAACATGACTTAAAATCAAATTTTAAAAGGCAGTTGACAGACAACAATCAAAGAAAATAGAATTATGATACATCGTTGCTTCTCTAAATACTTCATGGGACATCCTTGAGAAAGCTAGTAATATAATTCCCATCATAAAGTCAAATGTAAAGATAAGATAAATAAGTGAGAAAGTCAAAAAGCCATTAAAATATTTTCCAAAACTTGATTTGTTTGTTGGATTCATTTTGATTGATAGAGCCTGATTTCAGGAGATACACATACAGGATAAGACTTTGAGTCTGGTTTCGATGTTATGACTATTTGTATAAGGCATGACAAAGCCTAGTTTTAGAAAGACATGTATTGTATAAGACGTTGAGTTAGATGTCGTTGATGTAATAACCTGCGTAAGGCTATGTTTGATTGTTTGACAATGTCGATATGCAGGAAGGAATCATCCTGTATAAGACATAGATTGTTTTGCTGATATCAATATTCAGGAAGGATTCATCCTGAATAAGACATTGGTTGATTATTTTGATGATGTATGTTTCTAGGAAGGACACAACCTGTAGCAGACATTAGTTGATTTGTTTCGATTGTTGTTTTGGAAATTTGTTTGATTTGACTTAGAGACATTGCTGACTTGTTCACCAGATTGAAGCATGACTTTGATATGATGTGTGGACAATTGACTGTGCATGATGAAAAACCTTAAAGGACTGACCTAGTGCGGCCTTGGGAGCCCATCAATTGATGGCCTTGCCTATGTTATACATGCAAAGACCTTGTAGTTCGACTTGACTTTGACTGAAAAGACTGACTACAAATAGAAGACGTGTGTGATAGTTAATGTGATGAACCCTAATGGAATGACCTAGTGTGGCCTTGTGGGCTCATCGATTGATGGCCTACCCTACGTTATACACACAGAGACCTTGTAGTTCGACACGACCAATGACCTTGTCATATAGACATATGGATTGAATCATGATTTTATATAGACAAACCTAAACAGACCAACCTAATGCCTCGGGGGCATATCGGCAGATGGCCTTGCCTACGTCTAGGTGTAGAGGCAACGTAGTTTGACAAATGACAAAGACTGACAAGTGCGACTGACTTTGACTTTGTTTTTGGATTTTCAACATGTTTTGATTTTTTTGTCTTTTTGAAGTTTTTTTGATGTTGTTGGATTTTCTTAGGACATTTTTTAATGTTTTTTGGATTTTTCTATGGTTTTACGTCTTCAACAAATCCAATGTAAGAACCAATATGACGCACATCAAGTGTTTTCCCCCAGTCAAGTATAAGACCAAATGATTATGAATAGGGTAAAATGGGGGATATGAAATGCACTCGATGTCAATCGTTCCAAGTTATGGGAAAGACTACCACTTATTACGAATGGTATGTACAAGTGATGGATAGGAAAGATAAGTGATATGTACAGGGAATAGGTAGTATATACAAGGATAGGTTGTATGTACAAAAATAAGGACTATGTACAGGGATGTTAGATTAGAATAATAGTAGACAAGGGAGAAAAGTCAACTACACATGGCGCCTGTTTGCCAGATTTTCACCATGGTACATATCCAAAGCGCCACCAAAGTGGTTTTCACTATTGGACGAATTATTTGTCTTTACTATTTTGTGGATTTTCTAATTTTTTGGTGTTACCAAGATGCCTGTTTGCTAGGTTTTCACCTTGGTAATGATTTTTTCGATTTTTGATTTTTTTTGTATTTTTGCTAATTAAGACAAGGCCCTCAGAAGCTATGCATAGAACTTCTTCAGATGAAGAATATTGATTGGTGAGGACAATGGTTCCCCTTCAGGAGTAGAGAGTTGACACGCTCCTGATCCAAAAGTTTTTGTAACAATATACGGTCCTAACCAGTTAGGTTCAAACTTTCTTGGTTTCTCTCTATCTGCTTGATTCTTTGGGTTCTCCATTAAGACCAGGTCACCAATGTCAAAGTTTCTGTTCAATACCTTCCTATTATAGCTACAACGAAGGTGATTCTGATATGCTTGGAGATGGTCTAGTGCCTTCTGTCTTCTCTCATCTAGGAATTCTAGCTCATGGAGTCTCGATACTCGGTACTCTTCATCATCAATATGCCCTTTCAAGGATACCCTCAGGGAAGGAATCTCGACCTCAATAGGAAGAATGGCTTAAGAATCAAATACTGGTGAATAGGGAGTGGCACCAGTGGGAGTACAAATACTTGTACGATAAGCCCATAAGGTAGGATTAAGCTGTAAATTCCAATCACGACCAACATCATTGACAATCTTCTTGAGGATTCTAATGATAGTTTTGTTAGATGCCTCTGCTTGGACATTTCCTTGTGGGTAGTATGGAGTGGAAAAGTGATGTTGAATATGAAATTCATCACACAGATGGCAGACTTCTTGATTCTCAAATGGGTGGCCATTATCCTTGATTATGGACTGAGGGACACCATATTGACAAATGATATAGTTTAGAATAAACTTAGAGATTTGTGTGTCGGTAATGTATGTCATTGGAATAGCCTCAATCCACTTCATAAAGTACTCAGTGGTAGTGATGATGAATTTGTGGGCATTGGATGATGTGGGATGGATCTTTCCTATGAGGTCGAGTCCCCATTGAGTGAAAGGCCATAGTGACATTATAGGATGGAGCTCCCGTGCTGGTGCATGTATCAAGTCTCCATGAACTTGGCATTGGCGACATTTCATTACAAAGACATATGAGTCATTTTCCATAGTAGGCCAATAATAACCCAGTCTCACAATATTTTTGGCTAAGGTAGGACCACTAGAATGGGAACCACATATACCCTCATGCACCCCATGCAAGGTTGCTTGTGCTTCATTGGAATCAAGACATCTCAGTAGGGTATTATCTAAGGCGTGTCTATATAGGGTGTCTCTGACGATGGTGTATTTGGCTGACTTGCTGAGGAATGTCCTACGTTGGTTTTTTGACAGGCCAATGGGTATGACTTCGGTATGAAGGTAGTCATAGATCTCTTTGTACCATGGGGAATCAGGACCAAAAATCTCACATACCATCTCAAAATCTGGTATATCGTAGGCTGGGACCAAAAGTTGTTCTACCAAGAACTCAAAATTAGGCACGTTGCTAGGAATGTCTAGAAGTGATGCAATAGTAGCCATAACGTCTGTTGCCCTATTTAAAACACACGGTATCTGATGAAATTAGACCTTGTCAAAGTACTCTTTAAAGCTACCAGCCATGCATTTGTATGGAACTAGCTTCTCATCCTTAGTCTCATAATCATCATTTACCTGTCTGATTACTAGTTGAGAATCGCCATATACCTGTAGGTTCTTAATTTTCCACTTGACTGCCATGCGTAACCCTATCACTAGAGCTTCATACTCTTCTATGTTGTTAGTACATGGGAAAGCAATCTTGAATGACTTAGGGATGGAATCACCCTGTGGTGCATAAACAATATACCAGCCCTTGAGCCATGATTTGTATGTGAGCCATCAAAGTAGAGTTTCCATGTTATGTTTGTGTCTATGGTGAATAGAAATTCATCAGGAAAGTCTGCAAATAATGGGTGATCTACTTGTATTGGTGTGTCGGCTAACTGATCAACAATGACTTATCCTTTGATAGCCTTTCTTTCCACATACTGGATATCATACTCACTAAGTATCATGACCCATTTGGCCAGTCGCCCTATTAATGCTGCCTTGCTGAGAAGATATTTTAGAGGATCTATTTTAGCAATCAACATTATTTGATGGTTTAGCATATAGTTCCTTAGTTTTTGAGTAGCAAATACTACTACAAGATAGGCACGTTCAATGGTACTATAGTTGAGCTCATAACCGACCAAAGTGTGACTAATATAGTATACTGCCCTTTCACGACCTTCATCATCATTATGTGCAAGTAATGCTTCGAGTGATGAGTGGGTTGCTGTAATATAAAGAATTAGTGGTCATCCTTCAACAAGTGGCATTAAGACTGGTGGTGTGAGTAGATATTCTTTAATCAATTGAAAAGCCTCTCCGCACCTAACTGTCCATGCAAAGGGTACCCCTTTCTTAAGTAGATGTTGAAAAAGATGTGTCTTATTTGCTAACTACACTATAAATCTTCTGATGGATTGCAGTCTTCCTTGTAATCTACTGTATAATCTTTGGACCACACCTCAAATGGTAATCTTCAAAGAATTTTCCAAAATGCACCCAGCCTCCTTTTGAAAATACAAAATTTGATACCACTATATAATCTGGGAAAAAAATTCCTTTACCCTTCCCAGTAAGGTTGTTCTCATGGATACAACCAATCTACCACATAACCTCCGCAAACCCAACTATTGGTGGCACATTGTATGGCAATATATGAGGGGTCCCTTGAAAACCGTACACCCGCAAAACAATGCTGACTGGGTATGGAATAATGCCACCCCAGTTATGGTAGACTTTCAATTTTGGCCTCCTCCCCTTTGGTCTGAGGAAATCATGCAATTCCTCAAGAATCCTAGGTACATTCACCATTAGTCTAGCCCTCAATCTAGAAGCAAAACAATTATCAAATTGCAGATAACTAGTGCTTTCCTTATTACAAGATAAATCTGTAGCCCATATTTGTACTGGCAATCTTTCCCCATCAACTAATTGCCTTAATTCCATCTTATCAGAGAAAAAGTTAGCATTCTTGAACAAGAACATATACATTAACAAAGAATACCAAAAGAATTGAGTTCCTGTATCATTTTTCTGCAACTTCAATAGCCCTTCATGTATCCTTTCAACCAAGAAAGAAGCAAAATCATAAGTTTCAAAGAAGTTAGGGTGTTGTATTTACACCCCCATGAACATGTAAGCAATGGGCATCACAGTACTGGGATTGAAACCTAGAATCTAGCATAATGAATAAAAAGTGCCAAGAAATGATTTGCAAAATAGTTTAATCTGAAAGGTTCTTGGTCACTAGGGATAATATGAAATCTTGAACCTCCTGCCCTAGCCAAATGAGGTGGGAGCAACTTGGCTCTGAAAAAGTGACTTCAACTTCCCATATTCATGCTTCATCTCCTCAAGATTCTCGGTCAAATCAAAAACCTATTGGAATTCTTCTCTGTTAATGCATAACATAACCCTTCCATTATTATCTCTGATTACCTGTATGACAGGGTCATATCGTGCAACAACTTCCCTAAGCAAGTCTACATCAGGGAACACATTTGGCACCACTAGCTTCCCTAAATCATACATCCATCCGTTTGAAAAGGGGTGAGGAAAATTCCTCTGTCCATACCACAATCTGAACATCTCCAAACCTGTGAGAGGAACCCTAGCATCGGCTATATTGGAACAATTATATACTAACCCTTCCCCTAGGATTTTTCCTCGCATCAAAACTAATCCCTTCTTCCTATCATTTGTTAACAAGGGAAATTGATCTAGGAAGTCATCATATAGGTTCCTATTTAAATAATCAATTTGGCTAGAATGTTGCTTTGGCGGTGCTATCTAAGATAAACTAGGGCCTCTTTACAATTTCAAACTTTAAACAACTAGGACTAACTAGAAATATGAAATTACAGAATAAAACCCTGCAATTTATCACAATTTACTTAACCTATAGCCCTAAAACATTTAGCAACAAGCCCTATGACAAGCACACCTCAAATTTTCCCAAACTCAGGTTCAAAATAACCAGGAGACGCATAAATTAACTCACGGCTTTGTGTTTGTAGAAACTCCAACTTCTTGCTGTAGCAATTCTTAACTTCATCTTTGGCTTCGAGACTGCTTCACAAAGATACTTGAATGCTTTATGATACAATAAAAGTAGGAGAATTTTTTTTATTTCAATCAAATCATGCCAACAAGTGTCTCATCCACCATTTAAGCTCGCTCGTGCACTGCACGAACAAATCCAATCGTATTTGATGTAGATTTAAATATTAGTCGTTGATCCTTCACTTTGATCATATCATCAAACAACTGCCTTCAAATCAACTAACACAATTGTCCACATGGCCATAAGGGCCCACCATACCATACGCTGCCAAGGAAATCCACGTG
>VDFB02259067.1:142070-176537 GCA_007258455.2 Sequoia sempervirens
AATTAAATGTAAATTTGCTGCTATTTTTAGTCATGTTGGTGTCCAATAAACCACTTAGTGGTGTTTCCCATCAAGTTTATTTACTTGAATGAAGAGAAAAGTCCTTTGATTACAATTAGAGAATACATTTGAGGCCTTGGTTGTGTAACTGGTGGACCATATTCACATTTAACACTTGTTACAAAGTTTGGGAGTTAAAACGTTAAGTAGATTTGATTTGTGATGGACACATTTGGACGGTAGTAACAATAACTTACAATCTATCAAGACTTGATTACCTTATACCCTGTGAAATTCTAGCGATGAAATGATAGATTAATTATAATGTCACCTTAGGATCACATCACCATGAAAGAACTTCATCCAACATCCTTATGAGTGCAGGTACCACCAAATAGGTATTTGTCAGAGCTGTCTTCCTTGAGCGAGGGAAATTCAGGAAGAGAAGAGGAAAGCGAGATATGTAGTATGTCTAAAAGAGGGAGATCAACTAGAGGTCAAAAGATTAGAAGAAAATTTTGTAAACGCATGGAATTTTTTCTTGCTGAAGGGGGGTCATGTTCTTATGATGATGAGAGCATAGGCAACGTCAAGGTGCCCTTGAGGTACAAACATCTACGGAAACAATGGGTACCCAAGGAATTTCCTCCAATAAACACTAATTTTTGTGTCAACGAGAGGATATATCGCATAGCACCATCATCATTACATGGTTTGGGCCTATTTTGCATGGACGGCATAAAGGTTTGTTTTGAAAAATTTACTGAATTGATGGAGTATGTCGGACCCTGTTATAGTTACAAAGATTGGATGCAACTGGTTCGATATACATGAAGTATGCATAGGTATGCAATGTCAGCAAATTATATACAGTTAAAAGATAAGGATCAAAATAAAGGAATGGCTATGTACATTGACAGAAGGCCAAAAGCATCAGGGAATATTGCAGGGTTTATAAACAGTACATGACCTGGGTCAACAAATAAGCAACCCAATTGCATATTTGAGGCATGCCAAGGAAACTGTGTATTCGTATGTGCGATAAAATCAATAACTGCAAGGGAAGAGTTGCTAATCGATTAGAATTTGAATCACTTAGTTACAAACATAGTTACTATGGGGGTGGTACGTACTATGTACCATTTTACCCAACCTCCAATTAATGACTCCAATATACCATTTTATTCTTATGTTTATTTTCGTAAGTTTATTGGTTTCATTTCGGTAATGTTTTTTTATATTTAATTTGTCACAACGGGACATTGATTGTACGGAGAAGGCTCCAGCCTAGAGCATAGATCATGATGTATCTTCAGGTGCTTCTACCTGACAGGTTTACCTCATTGTAATTGTACAAAATAGATGCGAGAAAAATGTTTTATTGTTATGTTGTTTTCATAAGTTTATTGGGTTAATTTCGATATTGTTTTTAATATTCTTGTTGCAGTTGACTGATCGGGGAAAGGCACCAGCAGTAGATGAGAGAATCTATAGGGAGGTGTAGTCAATATTATGTGATAATGACATTTCTTATTCAACAAACCCTCTCAATATGATAAGGAAGACCCAAAAAAAATGCAATGAAGAAATCCTTAAGTTGTTATTCACAGTGCCTCAAATAGATGAGATAAGAGAGAGGGTTAAAATATTGACTGAGAGATCACAAAGTTTGCAAGTAAGTTGTCATGAGGTCTTTAATTATAACATAAGTTCATTCATGGTTTTATATTTTGTACTCTTTTATGTCATGAACTAAAATATGTGTTGTTTTTATAGGATTTTTTGCATCCTCGTGATGCTCCTGGCCATGATCAGGGTACTGCAAGTGATGCCCGAGGAGTAGGGGTTGGTACAAGTGTCCATCCTGGTCTTCCTATGCATACATCACATCATCTGACCCCATCATTCGTGCCTATATTGTCGTTTGAAATGTCGGAAACACATACCATGCAGGCATCCGTTAGTGCACCCTCTGGCAATGAACACATGCCAGAACATACGTCAGGACATGTACCTAGGGATGCAGAGGCCACTAGTACTAGTGATATTTTAGCAGCATTTCCTGGATCTTCCCATATTACTAGTATGGGAACATTGTCGGTCACATTTGTGGTGACCAAGGATTTCATTCCCATAAAGATAGAGAAGGTCCCAGGTACTTTAAACTGTTTTAATTATTATTATATATAATCCAATTGAAATTTACTTATTGATCGCTCTTTTTAGACTAATGATCCCATGATCATTTTGTAGGAAATGATGTTTTTTATAAACATCTAAGTGATATTACATTGGATCTCTTTGGGCCCACCATACGTACATGGTGGAATGCCCAGAATTGATATTTAAAATATGAGCTCATTAACCGTTTAGTTTTGCTCTTTGGTGATAAAACATTCAACCAAACCAAGGTCCTTAAGAAAGCTGGTACCTATCTAAAGTATGTGAGGGACCAATATAGGTCACATTTAGAGAAGAAAAAAAAGTACAAGCATCCCCCCATGATTTCGGAGAGGGAGTGGAAGGACCTAGTGTTGGATGGAAAGGAGAAGGCTGAAAAGAAAAAAGGAAAGACACCACCGAGCCAAGGAAGGTATGTGATTATATACTGATTGCTCTTTCTTTTTACATAATCTAACGTATTTCAAAATTTTCATAGGCTGCCTGACACATCGAAGGAAACAAAGGCAAGACTAGAAAAACACGGGCAACACAAACGATGCTCTGGTGGTTATATGAAACTATCCGCACGAATTGTAAGTATCAATAAATGAAATATTGTATCCAAATAATAAATTGAAAACAATTTTGGTTTTATCACACCATAGAAGAAAAATTCATGATCTTATGCAAAAATGTAGGGCTCTGAATTCAACAGAGTTCCCACTGAAGAGGATCTGAAGATTTCCTTCCAACAAGGCTATGGAGCCATGGTTGAACGCCCAAGAGTCTTGATTGGGAAAACACAATCTTCCATTGCATCTGACATGTAGGTAAATAAACTCAATAAAGTTTATTTAAAATTGAATACTTGTGCAATCTATTCATATTAATTTCCACCATAAAGTAATTACATTCCTATTTTTTTAAAACATTCAAGCAATGATAATACTGCACATGACATTGGAATGCAACCTGGTGAGGGTGGAGCACAACCTGCAAATGAAGGCCATGGTGTGCATCCCGATACTTTAGAGCATGTAGAGCATGATCAACATGTTGAGCGTGATCAGGCTAGAGAAGATCAGGAACATGATGTGGCCCCATCAGGTAAAGAGGACCACTCTAAAGTTCTTTTAAACATATTTAATTGGAATTGGTGTATTAATTAATGCAACCTTTCATGTTTCAACTTTAGAGCATGTAGAGCGTGATCAACATGTTGAGCATGATCAGGCTAGAGAATATCAGGAACATGATGTGGCCCCATCAGGTAACGGGGACCACTCTCATGTTCTTTTAAACATATTTAATTTCAATTGGTGTATTAATTAATGTAACCTTTCATGTTTCAACTGCAGATCAGGATTTAGAGGGTGTTTAGCATGTTGAGTATGAGTCTATAATAGAAGTTCAAGAACATGATGTGGACCCATCAGGTAAAGAGAACCACTCTAATGTTCTTTTAATTAATGAAATACTTGTAACAATAATAATAAAACATATCAATTTAACATTTCTTTGTTATTCGCGGTAATTGCAGCGGTGTCCGATAGGTATTGAGGCGACTAAGTACATTAAGATCGAGGAAGGGAAGAACAATAAAAGAGGGGGTAGATGTTAGAAAATGATACTCCACTTCAGATATTTTGGCTTTAAAAAGAAACAAAAAGAGTGGTGTAATCATATCATGACAACCATATTTTTGTAATATGTAAAGCTGAAAGAATGAATGTTATATGTTATTAATGGATGAATTAATGATTAATGTTATATGATTGGGTATGGGGAATTGAGAGTGATGTGAGGGGGGAGAGGGGCCAAATGAGCTTCCATCGTCACGTGGTTGGCCCTGTTAAGTAGAGAATATTAAACTATTCTTTAAACAAAGAGAAGCTCAATAAGGTAAGGCACTTTTTAATATAAGAAATGCATCGTTTGAAGCATCAAACCAATATGAAAAGATGAAAGAAAGTGCTAACTTTTCATATGGTGGCAGAAAAAATGGTTGCTTTATACCCACAGATCTATGCTCGCATCATAATTTGAAGTTGTTTCCATTCAATGTTCACGAGTTTAGTTTGTTTGTATGGCTGTATGAATATCACATTGTGTTGTGTGTGGATTTGGTTTCAAATCTCTGTTTCTTCTATTTTTAGTGGTGACAACTCTAAAATTTGACTTTTGTGCATAACAGGTTAGTGAAAAAATTGACAACTCTGAAGGGTTTAGAGGCTTTCGATTAGAGATAGATACGGATATTTGGATCTTGTTGTTGATGGGAGGCTTCACTTAACCATGAAATTTTGTACCATTTGCAAGTATGCAAGAACCTCTACTTACATTTATTCTTGATCGTAAATGTTGTAAATGATATTAATGCTTCAAACTTAAGATTTGTTTCATTGTTATAATGATCAAAATGTTATACTTTGCTATACATTCAAGCATTCTCTTGCCCCTACCCTTTTCTCTCTCCCCCATCCTTTTAAGAATTTTCTTTGTCATAAAAGATTCACATTTTTGTCTCATTTACACAAATTTATCTAAAGCGCTAGGAGTGAATAAAGATATGTAAAAGATGATGGATTATGTCTAAACAACAACTTTCCATCTTATAGCTAATTAAATACTTAATATTTGAATAGTTTAGAGCTCGAATAATTCTTGTATATGCATGTGTAGCAATAAGGGATCCTATCTGAAGATTGAAATTTAAAAAATCACTTTGGTATTTTTCCTTAGGTAGTGAAATGATATTTTGAGTAATACAAACCTACACACACATTGATATTTTTCGGCATTGCATTGAGGAAATTTTTTCTCTTATACCTACCCTCGGCTAGACATGGAGGTATATAATATTGGTTTCTGGGTTCTTTCTATAAGTAGTTAATTTCACAGAGGAAGACTAAAATCTTCTTAATGTCTTGTCAGGTGTGAAAGAATATGAATCACTTGTTGAAGGCACCATTTTGTATTCATCCAAAAACTGGTTTGTTCTTCTTCTTTTTTATGTTTCTTGCATGTGTTTTTTTAGGCTCTAGAGATGTAGCTCGGCTCTTTCCTTTGCACTTTTCATCTATTTTGATGATTACGGTAGATTGTCCTCATAATTTTTCATGTAGATCTGTTTGTAACCTTATTTTCTACCAATCAATTTGCAAACTAGTCACATATTAAGGACCATTTCACTAACTTGTAGTCATCCATTACTTCATATGTTGCAGGTTGTGTCTATTTGCCAATAAATCCTGATGATTGTGAGAACTTTAATCCTACAAGTGTACCCAATCTTTCTCAAGTAAAAGTCTTACCTTATTTTATAGTGCTTTAAATGGTTAATTGAAGGTGATTCTTTAGATCTGAGATAAATTTGAACCACGGATTAAAATATAGTGATAGATGGGCATTATAATGGTAAAACTGAGGTCCATTGAACACAAATTATGAACATAATTTACTAGACTATGAATAGTGTTACAATTATAATTATTTCTCCTTTACCTACCTCTGCATTAATGAAAAAGATAGTAGATATTGGAAGTTCATTGCATGTCTCATGTATGTGTTAGTATTTTAATTTTGTTTAAGTTGTTCAAGAGCTTGATTAGGTCAATAATATGTTCTACAAGCTTTGTTCTCTTAACATTGCTCAGCATTTTCCCTACACATTTTCTCTTCAATCTAGATGTTTCTTGACTCCTTCCCTTGTTAGCCCTTGGTTGTTCTCAAGTGTAGTGCTTTTTCTATGCATATTGCAGTTTGTATGTATGATCAATCATCTCTTATGAAGCATGGATAACCTTTCATGGAGATTGTTGTTGTGATTAAGACAATTTCCATTGTGAGAATAATCATTTAATTTGTATGGAGGAAGTAAAGTCTTTTTTTTCATAGTATTTGACTTGAGAGTATTTATGAAAACTTGTCTTTGTAGGATTCTGGGAGGAACAATAGAAGCGTGATGATAGGTAGAGTTGTACAACACCATAAATCATTTGGCATTATCAATATATTTCTTATAGAATACTTTGTGCAAGTAAAATGGAATGTGTAATGACAATTGGTCTCGAATTCAAATCTAAATATAAGTACATTATACACAAGAAGATAGTATCTATTCTATGATTTAAAGAACCCCAAAATAAGAAAATTAATAGGTTCCATATTTTTACTTGCTCTTAGACACTTGTTTAATCGGTGAGACCCTGATGCTAGCGATAACCAAGCGGTGTTCAAAACTCTGAAGACAAATCAATGTGACATTGGATCCTATCTTACTTATGAAGTCATCGACAAGACATGGACTATCAAAGTGAGTTTTCTATCTATCTTTAGATGATTGATCTCTCCTGCGTCTGGGTTGGCTTTGGTGGTCATCGCCAAAGTCTCCACCCGATGACATGGTGTAGGTCTATTTAAAACTCTAGCAGAGGTCAGATCGATGTGACATTGGATCTGTCTTGCCGATGGAAGTCATTGACAAGAAATGAACTATCAAAGTGAGTTTTCTATCCTGTGTCGATGATTGATCTCTCACCGATGGGTTGGGTTCAGTGGTCATTGCCAAGAGTCTCCGCGATGACATGGTGTAAGTTTATTTAAAACTCCTGCAGAGGTTAGATCGATGTGACATTGGATCTGTCTTGCCAACAGAAGTCATCGGCAAGACATGGACTATTAGAGTGATTTTTCTATCCTGTGCCGATGATTGATCTCTCACCAATGGCTTGGCTTCGGTGGTCATCGCAAAGACTCTCCGCGATGGTACATTTCAATGAATATTTAAAAAAAAAAATTGCATTGTTTCGTTGCAATTTCGACGAAGGCCACCGACGAATCATCGAAAAGGTCTGACAAAGTTGCTATAGCTGCGAAGAAGGATTCGTTGTAACTCCTTGCCCATTTCGTCGAAATGGCGATGAACTTCTGTTGTTGTTTCGATGCTTCGGAAGAGCTATTGCAATTGCATTTTGGTTGTAATTCGTTGGTGGATACGCAAATTTTTCGTCGATATTCTGATGAACATCTAAGTCATTTTATGATGTTGACAACTGACGAATCTGCACTGTTATTTCAACGTTTAATTCATCGTCGAAATTTTGACAAAAAAATGGCGACAAATTTTTTTTCATCAATTTTTCGATTGTCTGACAAATGTTTGTCGAATGACTAAAAAATGTTTGTCGAAAAACGGAGTCAAATTCAGTAGTGTGGGAAAAAATTGAAGAAGCATACTGAGTTCCAAGATATGACTAACATGCAACAATTCTTCAAGGAAAATGAGTAACCCATCGAGCTACACGAAGGTTGTGATAGAAGCAAAATTTTGTTGCCATGCGACCAAGTTTGTCTAATGCTCATGAAATACGTAACTCTTGAAGGTAGATATAAGTGTTACTATTACTATCACATGCCCCTTCTCAACCACTTTAGGTACCATCTTATCATCAACTTCTCATTTTTCTTCCTTTCATCCCTAGAAATTTTGGTGAAGGAATTTGTTGAGCTCACCTCTAGAAACATGAAAAAACATCCTATCCATTTGCACCAAGGGTTAATCCTGAGGTTGTATCACTTTCACCTTGCATTGTACCCCCCAAATCCCATTCATGTGACCCTTGTTAATGATAAGCCTAAGTTAAATCACCTTGATGAAACCACCAAAAAACCATCCATTGTCGCTTCTAGGTCCAAGCACAAAATCAACCTTCCTGTTCGCCAACCTACCCTTGACACCAACCCCAAATATGAATCCCATTTACTAAGGTGGCAAAAACCCAAAATGGCAAAGGGGGGATGAAAGAAAAGGGAGAAGAAGAAGGAGATCGAGGGTGATAGAAGAGAGATGCAAGGAATCAAGCAAGAGACAAATCAATTGTCTAAAAACACAACACTTATCCACTTTTAGGAACCTTGAAAGGAAAATTAATGCAAGATGGCCCATGTAGGATCTTTTCGATCAGTTATCAATTATGGGTCATCAAAGGGTGGCATTGAATGTCAACGCTTTTGGTGATTTTTGTGAGATGATTGTCTACTAATCATGGAATCTAGGGGCCTTGTTAGTCCATTGGGCACAGATTCATGAAGGGTATTTACAAAACTGGGCCTCCTAAAGGAAAAACACATGTGCATAGGCCTACACTTGGAGGAAAGTAGAAAACTAGAATATACATTCCCTTAAGGAGAATGCAAGGTGTGCAAAAGCACTTGATGGAAAGTAATATATTTACAAAGTGTACATGAAACTCAAAACTCATCAAAAATAAGGTTTGAGATGAATCCCATTGAATGATATTGGTCGGGTTGTGTGATCTAAAGAAAAACCTTATCAAAAGGGCTAGCAAACATGTGGGCAAGTCTAACTTTGATTCAAAGAAGAAAAATTATCTCCTTTTAAGTTGAAGAACCTATTTTAGATAATGAGGATGGGAAGGCTAATACTAATGTTTCTAGTGAGGAGGATACCATGACCTTCATTGAACTGGAAGTTGGTGTGGAATTGGTTAGTGTGAGGAGATCTAAAATTTTGGCTAGTAAACAAAATCAATGCCCCAATTAGTTCCCCAAGCTTAACAAGATGATTTTAGAGGATTCCACCCTAGACTCTTCTACTCATCATTTGGGAAAGAAGGAGGCTAGCATGTCTATCCATGGTACGTAGGATGACTACAAGGCTTTGCTAGCTCATGTCAACACTCTAGAAAGGAACTTGAAAAATCTTATATGGTTCACTATTATTGACATTTCATGCCACCCTTTGATGACCCATCATTGATAACCGGTCTGAGAGATCCTACATGGGCTATCTTGCATGAATTCTCCTTGAAGGTTCCTAAAAGTGGCTAAGTGTTGTGTTTTCAAACCTTTGAGTTATCACTTGCTTGCTTCCTTACATCCCTCTTCTATCGCCACCAACATCCTTCTTCTCCCTTTCCTTTCATTCCCCCCTTTGATGACCCATCATTGATAACTAATCTAAGAGATCCTACATGGGCCATCTTACATGAATTCTCCTTGAAGGTTCCTAAAAGTGGCTAAGTTTTGTTTTTTTAGACCTTCAAGTTGTCGCTTTCTTCCTTACATCCCTCTATTATCACCCCTGATCTCCTTCTTCTTCTCCCTTTCTTTTCATTTCCCCTTTGGAATCTTGGGTTTTTCCCATCAAGCTTAACCATTTCCCTCTACCACCTATCCTTCCTTCTAAAAATTGATTAAGTGTTGATCTTTTGGAGGTTAGACAAAGCCTTACCCTTTACCTCTTACCTTTAAAAAGGTAAGAGGTAAGCTTTCCCTTCGACCCTCGATTCTTGATATGCTTTTGGAAAAGTGACTAAGTGTTTTCTTTTTCAGAGTTCGGGGATCGGCTATCCCATTTACCTCTTACCTTTGTTAAGGTAAGAGGTAAGACCTTCCCCTGACCACCGATGTGCTTTAGGAAAAAAACTAAGTGTTTGTTTTTGGGGCATTGAGGATAGGTCTTCCCCTTTTCCCCTTACCTCTTTTTTGGAACGAGGTAAGGCATTCTCTCGATGCTCAACCTCTAAAAAATTTTATCCCCTTCGCATTTCTTTCAAGTTTCTTTTTTTGTTTCTTCCCTGGTATCTTGATCAGTTCTTTCAAAATCTACCTAAGTCCTTATTTTTTGGAATTTTGGGTTTCGTGATCTTGTCTTACCTCTTACCTTTTTATCTAGTAATCCTAACCCTTGATCTCAAATGACCGATGATTCCTTTCAGGCTTCAATGTTCTCCCTTTCCTCTTGCACTTTGTCTTGCTAAGTGGTAAGTGGTAAGCCTCATGCTCAATTTCCAAAGCTTGAGGCCAATGCCAAAGCAGTGTATGAGGTATGAAGGATGCTTGAGGTCTAATATTCAATAGGGTTTTTCTTTCCAGACCTATGGACCATTTAATGATGTAAAGGTTTCTTTTTGAGCCCAACGCTCTGACCTTTTCGTGGACTTTTATATGTTTTTTTTGGGTGACACCATTAATGATCAAACCAGTTCCTCAGCTACCTATTTTTACTTTTGGGATTCAAGGAAAACATTCAATACATTCTTTAACTTTTGTAAATGGATTTTGTGGCACCCACACTCATTTATTGCTATGATTTCATCCATTTTGATGGATCCATGCTCATATCGCTAATTTTATGAGGGATTTGGATGCACTTTCAAGAAAATGTTTATGGAAAGGGTATGGCATGTAGGTTATGTTTTCTCCAAATTCTCTTTTTGGCATGAAATTCATGAGTATATATTTCCTTTAGTAGATCTCCTTGATTGCTAACCCTAGCTGGGCTAGGGTTTGGTTTGAGATCATTTAAGTTATTCTTGATCTATAAAAGAAACACTTGTATTCCTTTTAGGGGTTCTTCTTTTGGGCTCCTCTCATATTTTTCTTTTGTAGACACTGTATCTCTACACTCTACCATTGTAAAGTATGTCTTTATGCCTTATATTAATGAAATGTAGCTATTTTCATAGCTATTTCTTACATGTTTGAGTAAAAATTCTTACCTTCATGTATGAATGTGTGTTTTATTTGATTTTTTAATTTATTGAGCAATCTGAAGCAAAGAAGAAACAAAATTCTATCTTGGTGTATCACTTTCATTTCCCTTCCATGTTATCTTTCTATCTCTTTTCCTTGTGAACTATTAAAGTAGAGTAGCGATAGGTTTTTATGTGTTGGGTTAGACCAACACATTTTTACTTAGGTTAGAAGAGGAAGTTGACCTTCTTTAGAGACTCAACCTCATTTGCATGAGGTCCCACACCTTGAGGTTATTTCCATTGTATCATTAGAACACTGAACTCCTTATTCAATAGGGTGTAGTTTTATGAGACAATAGTTTTTGGCACGCCCAATGGGACAAGATAAAGTTTCACTTCACCATTTTTGAGAGAGTGGTGTTTCTCTCAACATTCCAGTATTGAAGAGGCACGCAAACGAGTACTTGGCGACTCTGCATTCAAATGAGGACTCTACATAAAATTTGGTGACTCAAGTTGCTTCCCAAAACTCCTACTTATAAATCAGACCTGTACATTCATTCCTAAAATTCAAACAAGAGCATCTTCTAGAGGTATTTATCAACTTACTCAGCTACCATCTTTACCATCTTTTGCTTCTAGATGAAGAAGAAATGCTAAATAGTATTTGTCACCTATTAGGAGAAATAGAGGCTAAAATCCATCTCCTAGAGCTCAATCTACGTCACCTGTGGGTAGATTATTTCAAGCTAGAATACCTACTATCCATACAAATAACGCATTATTCAACATGGATTTACCCAAAAATCAATCCTTTGTGTCTTTTAGTGGTGGCAACCCTTTAATTTTAGCCCAAAAAAATGATATACCAGTCAATTCCTTGAAAACCATTCCCCATTTCACCGATGAAACATCTACAACTCCAGTAGAGCATATCATAGATGTGGAAAATATATTCTTAGTGCATGATGTAACAAAAAGACAATGTGGCTATTAGATTGCTTGCTACTTCTCTTGAGGGTAAAGCATTTCAGTGGTATAGAGGATTTGCACCCAACTCCATTCACAATTGGGATGAGTTAGGTAAGAAATTATACAAGCATTTTGAAAATAAAAGTGACTATTTGTCCCTAGTAGAGAAATTTACAAAAATTAAAAGAGAACCTCATGAATTCATTAGTGACTTCAATTACAAATTTCAAAAGACTTGGGATAGAATCCTTGACTTGGTGAAAACTTCTCCTGAGTATACCTTCCTTTATTTCTTAAAAGCTCCCAACAGTGGTGTTGTTATGATTCAATCTATGAAAGGTTTTACCTTACCAGGTGAATATGATGTTGCCATAAGGGCATAAAATTTCTTGATACAAGCTAGGAAGATAAATTCTAGGTCACCAATGCCTTTATTGCCAAAGCTTCCTTCATAGCCAATAGTGGATCATATCCCACTAGCTCTTATTCTAGTGGTTTCCACGAGCCAACCTTCTACTTTTGTTGCACTTCCAGAAGATTGCAGTGCCTTTCTCCAAAATATGAACAATAAGTTAATAGCAGCCCTATCAACCTCAAGATCAGGGTTATTAGCAACATAGGCCACCTTATCAAGGAAAAAATCAATAGAATAATACTAAACCAATGAATAACATACACCTAGCTATTACCAAAACTTCTAAGTCTTTGGTCTAAGTACAAAATAATCTATCCGAAGATCAGGAGTGGTATTACCCTTGTGCGAAAGATCATAATCAAAATGCTTACCAAAATGGAGCATTTGTACAAAGTCTAGTGGTTCAGATTGAAACCTCTACATTAGGACAAAAACTTGGTACAAATAAACTAGCTGCTAGTGGTCAAAATCATGCACATGAGAAATCCTCATTAGTCTATTAGCATCAAGAAGATTTATGTGGTGTAAATCAATCAACTATTGATAAAATAGCTCATAATATAAGATCAAAGAAAAGAGCAATGGAGGGTGGTGCATCTTCCGTGGTTGGGAAAGTATCAGTCTCTCAACAACCTCAAAAAAGTGCAGATGTTGGACCAACAGGTAGAACAACAGATGTTCCACAATCAAATCAGCCTACTAGTAGGCCCAAGCAAGTAATGTAGTAATCTAAGATCACCCAAGTAACAATAATAGAAATTTTTGTCCTAAAGATTCCTTCTAAAACTAGTCAACTTCCCTTCAATATAGTGGATCAAATGAAAAAATAAATTCTAAATGTTACTATGTGGGAGGCTCTGTCCATTCTGTCAAAAAGGGATTTTCTACAAAAGGATTTGAAAGAGCATAAGCAATCATGTGATGTAAATGAAAAAGAGTAGACTACTCCATCAAGCAACCTATTGTAACCTAAAAAGGAATGGAACTCTAGAAAAATCAATAAGCCACCTCCCTTCAATCTTTCTCTAAATATTTAAAATCATATAGTGCACAATTGTATGATAGATTCAGGGGAAAGTAGTTTTGTTATGCCTAAGGTAATTGTTGATCTCCTTGGTATTAAATATGAGCCTATGAAAAAATGATTTTTACAATTGGATGGAACTGCTATCAAAATTGTGGGAGTAATTAATAACCTAACATTGACTTTGCATGCATGCCTTGGTTGTGATGTGTTGCAAGATATTTCAGTCATAGACCTCCCCGCTCATTTTTCCCTTTGTTTGTCTAGATATTTCACTGCTAAGATAGGTGGATACTTATCTATTGATTGGTATCACATGTTATTTAGAACTAGATATGGTACTAAAGCAACCATCAAATATGAGCCCATAACAAAGTATCATCTAGATCCTTACACTCCTAGTCCAATAAATATGAAATGTACATTGCATGACCAAAAGGAGGAGTGTTCTATTCATGATCCTACCAATCCTATAGAGGATGTACCTAATTATTTTTTGGATGAATGGGGAAATTCTTTACAATTTAACCCATTAACTAGTACTAAGGTGGAGGAGATTGGCCTTGGCACCTATTGCATTCATGAAGAAAATGCTACTATCCCCAATCTCATAAAAACTCAAGAGGATATAGGGGGATTGTGGTAGATGTTTTTTGATGGTTCTAGAAACAAGAATGGTGTTGGTGTCTCCAAGAAAGAATAAATATTACTTCTCTTCCAGGCTTCAATTTAGTTGTACTAACAATGTGACTAAGTATGAAGCACTCATCCAAGGTCTCCAACTTGCACAAAAAGGAACATCAAGTTGTTACAAGTATTTGGTGACAGTGAATTGGTTGTCCATCAAGTCAAATCTCAAATCCCAACCAAGAAAAATCTGCTCAAATCCTACAAGCATAGGGTTTGGGATTTGATAGAGGGATTTGAAAGTTTTAACATCCAAACAACTCTGAGAGATCAGAATAAGCACATTGATAGACTTGCAATAGTTGGTGCTCTATTTGACATATCGACACATATTGCAAGAAAAAAAAAGTAGCATATTAGGCTTGTTGTGAGGCCTATTGTTCTAGATAATCATGATCATTGGTAGGTCTTTGATAGTGACCACCAGATAGTGAATTTTCTGCAAGAGGAGGTAGAATTTTCTAAAAGAAATCAATCTAAGTTACAAAATCAGTATGGTGATCAAATTGTGTAGCTGAGTAGAAACAAGCTACCAAATGGTCACATCACCCTTCAAGTTATCTTCAACCTTGATGATTAGTTAAAATAGAAAAGGATGAACTTAGCTACAAAGAAGGGTGACTTCAAGCCAATAGAGATTTTAGAGGGAAAGTCTTTGAACTTGGGAAAGGTATGCTCTACTACTAAAATTTTTCATAGATCTTTGTAATAGATACAATGATGTAGTTTCTTGGACTTATGAAGACCTAAATGTTTTTGAGCTAGGCCTTTCCCAACATACCATTGAATTAGATCCAGATGCCAAACCCATAAGGCAAAAATAGAGGCCTATAAATCCTAAAATTGAGCCTTTGATGAGAAAAGAGTTGACCAAGTTGATTGAGGCTAGAATCATATTTCCCATTAAGCATTCTTCATGGGTGGAAAACTTAATGCCTGTTAGGAAAAAGAATGGGGAAATAAGGCTTTGTGTGGATTTTAGGGATATAAATAGAGCCTCCCTAAAGGATCATTATCCCCTCCCCTCCATGGATCATATTTTACAAAGAGTCAATAGGTCATAAATATTTTCTTTCTTGAATGGTTACTCAAGCTATAATCAAATTATGGTCCAAGAATTTGATCAACACAAGACAACATTTACTACAAAGTGGGGAACCTATGCTTATTTTAAAATCCCTTTTTGTCTAACCAATATAGGTGCTACTTTTTAGAGAGCCATGGATAGGGCATTTCGAGGTGTGTTTAGATAGTTTGTTTTGGTCTACTTGGATGATATCACAGTGTTTTCAAAATGTGGAAGAGACCATTTTAGTCACCTTGAGCAGGTATTTCAGAAATGTAGGGAATATGGTATTTCCCTAAATCCAAATAAATGTGTTTTTGCCACTGATTGGGGAAAACTTCTTGGACACATTGTTTCAAAGGATGGCTTGTTCATTGATCTTAAAAGAGTGAAGTCTATCCTAGCCATCCCACTTCCCAGTCAGTAGAAGGGGTTATAGAGTTTCTTGGGCACAATTAACTTTGTGAGGGGGTTCATTCCAAATCTTGCTACTTTGGTAAATCCTCTTACTTCCATGCTCAATAGAAACATGGTCTTAAAATAGATCCAAGAAGGTAAAGATATCCTTGAGGCTATCAAAAAAGAGATTATTCAAGCCCCCACTCTTGCCAATCCTAATTATGATAAAGATATCATTATTTATACCTTTAGAGGTGAAGTGAGTATATTAGCTATTCTAACCTAGCTAAATAAATTAAATCTAGAGAATCCCATTGCTTTCTTTAGTGAAGGGCTTAAAGATTATGAGGTCAAGTACAACTATGTTGAAAAGCAAGCTCTTTATGCTATTAGAGCATTGAAAAAATTCAAACATGTGTTGTCTAGCAACAAGATACAATTAATGGTAACCCATGCTAGTGTTACAAAGTTTTTGTTAAGCAGGGATATTAATGAAAAGATTGCTTGATGGATCACCAAGGTGATGGAGTATGATGTTGACATCAAAACCACCAAGTTAATTAGAGGAAAAGGGTTGTGTGGAAAACTTGTCTCAAAAATTTAGACTCTTGTAGAGGCTACCCTTGTATTACAAGAATAGAAAGCACCCAACATTAATTCCCATAATAGCTAGGTAAATGATATGACTACCTTTTTGCAAGAAGGTAGGTATCCTCACAGTCTAGATAAGACTAAAAGGAGACAGTTCAGATTACAGTCCATTCCCTATGTCATAGTGGATGGCATACTATTCAAAAAGGATTTTAGTGGTGTCCTAATAAGATCCATAGAGGCGGATCAAGTTAGCAGAATGTTGGAAGAATTCTATGATAGCTCTTTAGGTGGCTATTTTTCTGCAAGGACCATTGTTGCAAAGATAATGAGGGATGGTTATTATTGACCAAACTTGTTTAATGATGCTCACAAATGGGTGAGAAATTGCAAGAAATTTGTTTTCTTTTTTGGAGAGAAAAGGTTGGTTTCCCTCCCTCTCCATACTATTCAACTTGACCAACCATTTACACAGTGCACAGTGATGTTTGGATTTTATCAGCATGATAAATCACCCATAAAGTGTTGGTCACAAATGGATTTTGATAGCCACAAACTACTTTGCAAGTTGGATAGAAGAATTTTACTTGAAGGATGCTACTGATGCTTTAGTTTTGGAGTTCCTTGATGGAATTATTAAAAGGCTTGATACTCCTTCCACCATCATTTTAGATAATGCCAAGGCTTTTACTAGTGCTCAAATCCTTGATTGGGAAATTAGGCATGTGATTCAATTGAAGACCTCATCTATCTATTACCCTAAGGGAAATGGTCTGGCTGAGTCTTCAAATAAAAATCTCATCAAGATTATCAAGAGGACCATTAAGGACAATAAAATATTTTGGTATAGCAAACTGAAGACAATCCTTTGGGCTGATAGAATTACTCCTAAAAGAGAAATTAGTAATTCTCCTTTCATGCTAGTTTATGGAATGGAGGCAAGGTTACCATTATCATTGGAGCTTCCCTCCCTTGAGTTGGCACATCAACTGGAGTTAGAGGAAAATGATCCTATGATAGTAAGGTTGGTTGAGTTTTTGAAACTAAAGGAGACAAGGAACAAATATATGCAAGTCATAGAGACTCATCTAGAACAAGTCAAAATGATTTTGATAAGAAAGAATTCCACCAAGTATTTCAAGAAGGGGACTTAGTGCTAAAATGGGATGCCAAAAAATCCAAAGCTAGAAGACATTCCAAATTTGATGCCATTTGGAGTGGTCCATATGTCATCACTAGCTATAAGAAGGCCAATGCATTCCATCTTTCCAAGTTGGATGGTGAGGTTATTCCAATCTCAATCAATGGGATTCATCTCAAACCTTATTTTTGATGAGTTTTGAGTTTCATGTACACATTGTAAATATCTTACTTTCCATGAAGTTCTTTTGCACACCCTACATTCTCCTTAAGGGAATGTATGTTCTATTTTTCTGCTTTCCTCCAAGTGTAGGCCTGCACATGTTTCATTTTTCCCTTGGGAGGCCCAATTTTGTAAATACATTTCATGAATCTATTCCCAATGGACTAAAAAAGCCCTTGGATTCCATGATTAGCAGGAAATCATCCCATAGAAATCACCAAAAAAGTTGACATTTCATGCCACCCTTTGATGACCCATCATCGATAATTGATCTGAGAGATCCTATATGGGCCATCTTTCATGAATTCTCCTTTAAGGTTCCTAAAAGTGGCTAAGTATTGTTTTTTCAGACATTTGAGTTATTGCTTGCTTTCGTCCTTGCATCCCTCTTCTATCACCCTCGATCTCCTTCTTCTTCTTCTCTCTTTCCTTCCATTTCTCCCTTTAGAATTTTGGGTTTCACCCATCAGGCTTAACCCTTTCCATCTACCCCCTACCCTTCCTTCTGAAAATAAACAAGTGTTGATATTTTGGGGGTCAGACTTTAGCCTTGCCCTTTGCCTCTTACCTTTACAAACATAAGAGGTAATCCTACCCTTCGACCCTCGATTCCTAATATGCTTTTGGAAAAGCGACCAAGTGTTTTATTTTTGGGGTTCAGGGATCAACCATCCCCTTTACATGTTACCTTTGTTAAGGTAAGAGGTAATACCTTCCCCCGACCCCCAATGTGCTTTTGGAAAAATAACTAAGTGAACTTGTTTTTCAGGCATCGGGGATTGGTCTTCCCCTTTGCCTCTTACCTCTTTTATGGTACGAGGTAAGGAAGCCTCCTAATGCCCAACCTTTGAAAATATTTCTCCCCTTCACATTTCTTCCAAGTTTCTTTTTCCCTTTTTTCTCTAGTATCTTGACTAGTTCTTTCAAAATCCACCTAAGTCCTTTCTTTTCAAACTTTTGGGTTTCACAATCATATCTTACCTCTTATTTCTTTCTTTGGTAAGAGGTAAGCAATAAGCTCAATCCCTGATATCCGACAATCGATGAGTCCTTTCAAGCTTCAGTTTTTTCACTTTCCTCCTACGCTTTGCCTTTCTAAGTTGTAAACGGTAAGCCTCATGCTCAATGTTTGAAGCTTGACATCGGTGCCAAAGCAATGTATGAGGTATAAAGGATTCCAAAGGTCCGATATCTGATAGGGTGATGATTTTTGGGTCTATGGAACATTTAATGATATAAAGGTTTCTTTTTGGGCTTGACACTCCAACCTTTTTTTGAGTTTTTATTTTTTTTCCTGGGCGATACCATTAATGCTCAAACCACTTCCTCAGCTACTTGTTTTGACTTCTGGGCTTCAAGAAAAACACTCAATACATTCTCTAACTTTTGCAAGTGGATTTTATGGCACCCATACTCATTTATCATTTCCATTTTGTCCCTTCTGATGGATCCATGCTCATATCCCTAATTTTATGGGGGATTTGGATGCACTTTCAAGAAAATATTTAATGCAAGGGTATGGCATGCATGTTATGTTTTCTCCAAGCTCTCTTTCTGGCACAAATTTTATGAATAGATCTTTCCTTCAATGGATCTCCTTGTCTACTAACCCTAGTTGGGTTAGGGTTTTGTATGATATCATCTAAGTTATGCTTGATCTATAAAAGCAACACATGTATTTATTCTTTTTAGGGGTTCTTCTTTTGGGCTCCTTCACAATATTCTTTTGTAGACACTGTATCTCTACACTCTACCATTGAAAAGTCTAGCTTTATGCCTTATATTAATAAAACCTAACTATTGTCACAACTATTTCTTTCATGTTTAAGTACAACTTCTTACCTTCGTGTTTGAATATGTGTTTTAGTTGATTTTTTAATGTATTGAGCAATCTAAAGCAAAGAAGAAACAAAATTCTATCTTGGTGTATCACCTTCATTTCTATTCCATGTTATCTTTCTATCTCTTTTCCTTGTGAGTTGTTAGAGTATAGTAGTGATAGGCTTTTATGTGTTGGGTTAGAGAAACACATTTTCACTTAGGTTAGAAGTGGAAGCCAACCTTCTCTGAAGACTCAACCTCATTCATGCAAGGTCCCACACCTTGAGGTTGTTTCCATTGTGTCCTTAGAACATTGAACTCCTTGTTTAGTAGGGTGCAATTTTATGTGACAACAGTTCTATCAAGGTGATTCATCACTTAGTCGTTACTCTCGCATCTATGTTGTAGGAGGAAATCAAGAAACATGACTCAGACACCAATCCTAGCTCTATTTAGGAAGAAAAATATGTTTTCAAATTCCTCATGGAGGAATAGGAAAAAATATCTAAGTACTAGTCTGGAGGTTTCCTACTCCCCATGGGGGTTATTGGTCTATGTTGTTAGTTTGTTGTTCTATAGTTTATGTAGTGTTGAACTGTTAGTTTGTTGTTTTTGTAGTTTTTTATTATTATGGACTATTGATCTTTTTCCCTTGTGGCATTTTGTGTTAAGGGTACATCACCCTATATTTTTTTCTTATTTTATCAAAAACAAATTCCTTTATGTTTGGTGAAAACCTACATTTAGACTTGAAATAAAAAAATAAATTAATAATAAAATTAAAAATATCAAAATTATACTTTTTAGAAAGCTTATAATAAGAGCTACATACTTAAAAAAACATAATTTATAAATGACTATATTCTATCCCTCAAAAGATAAAGAAAAAGGGGATTTTCATCAACATTTTGATAGGTGTGAAGGAGACTCCATTGTGGGTATGATTTAAGACTAGAGGGGTTCTATCCAAGGGGATTTCATCTAAGGGGGTCTTATATAACCCTCTTCAATTTAAACCATTTAGATGGAACCCCTCAAGGCTTAGATCATTAAATTTTTGAAAAAATGTGTGATTTCAATTAATAATCAAGATGTCCTAGAGGTGGGACACATTATTGTGGAATCACCCAAATTTATATCCTCCCTTAGCTATTCTAGTTTAAGAGCTCTCCTAAATACATCATCCAAAATGAATAATCATTTTTTTATATGATTTGGGCTATAAACTAAGGATCAAGCCCCTATATAGTTTTATTTCAATATTTTTGTACCTATTGACCTATTACTCATTTAAAACATCTAGTTAAGCTATAAAATTACTCATGGGGCTGAATTCTAACTACTACAAATTATAGTAAAGCTTCACATAGATCTAAATTTTGACCAAAATCTCTCACAAAATAATTTCCTAATTGAACTTAAGAATGTATTGAATTAGGTGAGATAATAACAAAGCATTGATATGTGACATCTATCAATGTGTTGATAAATAAACGACAACCAACATACTCATGATAGATTTAAAATATTATCAAAAGATTTGTAAATTTTCACATGTTTTGAATCACTCTATATGATGTGCATAAAGAAAAAGGAATCCAATTTTATGCATTCATAGAGATGTCATTGAAACCCCTAGGTATACACACAGGGCTTCCCATTAAAACTAAACCACCCTAGTTCTATCTCATCCAAACTATATAAATTAACCACGTAATCAATTAAATATTTTTATTCATTTAAGGTCTTCTTCTAGCACCAATCTATTGATGGGAATGTAGATAAAGGGTTGTCAAGAAAAATAATACAACCCAAGATTCTTACCAAGACACCACTCTTAGTCCCCCATTCTAATGTCAATTTATTGATGGGTGATTTGAAACATTCAACAAATCATATAAAGTACTATGTTTATGCCACCTCTCTTCAAAATAAAACAATCTCTTAGAAGGAAATAAATTATCCCTAAGGTCTATATCACTAGGTCATGGCCATTTAGAATAACTCAATGGCCATTATAATGTTATTCCATTTTTAAGCTATCAATCATGTTTCAAAAATTATGATAAAAACATATGGTTAATTGCACAAAATGATAATTATTTCATATTTAACATGTATCTACAAACTAGTCATAAAAATTCATTACATTTAGACATCTCTATAAATTTGTGAATGAACAATGAATTCAACCTTAAAACCATTAGATTTAAATATCATCATGTTGTAATTTTTCATCCTAAAAATAATCCTATCCTAATTAAATATTCAAAATTGTAAAAGAAACAAGGTTTTGAAAGGAGAAAATGGGTATATTTTATAATGAATTTTAAGCCCTGATCCTATTGAGATGATAAAGATCTAGGAAACCAATGTTACTTGGTAAATATTCCACTCAACTAGGAACTCAAATAGGTGTAGATGTCTAATGAGATTGGACAATGAAATTGTAGTGTAGAAAAATGTATCCCTTTACATTTTCACACTTGTTTGAGCCCTCCTTTTTAAAATGGACTTAATAATGCCTTAATTTAGTGTTGAAAAATGTATCCCTTTATATTTTCACACTTATTTTTATATTTTCACACTTATTTGGGCCGTCTTAATTAAATTGAGCTTAATTATGCCTTAATTAGCCCTTTTATTCATTTGCAAGCCTAATAAATTACATTTCACAAAGGGGAAACCCGACAATAATTAATGTCAATACATCACTTTACCTTGAGCAATGTGCAGTCCAGGAATAGGGACCTGGGACCCATTTACCCATGGGAGAATGGGTCCCCCCTAGACCTTTGGAATTAAATTTAAATTATGTTTTTGGTGATATTTTAACATCTCTAAATCCATAATTCAATGTCGGCTTGTCATATTTGAAATTCAGGAAATTAAGGATACATATCTATAAATACAAGGTTATTTCACTAAGTTTCACCTAGAATTTCAAGAGAAGCAACCTAGAATTTTGAAGAGAGAAAATGTATAAAAAATTTGATGATCAAGGGAATTCAAGATCATATATATCAAAGATTTATTGCAGCATTCAAGATCTATTTATCATGTCAAGTCTTCTTGCATCATGCATGTTTTTGGAGCTAACATTATGATGTAGGTTTCAAGCTCAAGTTCAAGCATTCAAAGCATTATTCAAGTTTCAATATCCACATCTAATTCAACCATTTCATGCAAGTTGCAAACCTTCTAATATCTCCATTATCAAGTTTTCTACAAGGGTTTGTTGAGTGGTAACATAGCTTTGTTCATTCTTCATTCCCTCTTTCATTCATTATTTCAATTCAAGGTTTGATTACCAAAATGGGGTTTGACCAAGGCAAACCCCCACTCACCCAAAATCAAATATTTTTCTCTCTTGTATGTGTGATTACATCTATTTAGGTTGAAGAAGAATTGAAGACCTTTTTGAAGTGCAAGATTGAAAAGTTGTCAAAGTTGCAAAAGTTGTCAAAGTTGTTGTCAAATCATGGAATCTCACCTACAAATATAATTTTCAGCTTTCTGACACTGAAACTTGGACAAATAAAAAGCTACAGATCAACATCATAGGCTCCTGAAAGTTACAGAAAAACCCTAAAAAAAGACTCATTCACCCATGGGCGAATGAATCCCAGCCAACCTTCAGAAACTACCTTTTGGTGACTGGTGAACACATTTATTCCCTTCTCATATCTATAATTTTTTTTCTGGTTCTACTAATATTGAGTTTAATATTTTTTTTTCAAGTGTTAGATTGCATTTTGGAGTTAATTTTCTATTTTTTAGTTTTTCTCCCAAAAGTGTTGTTAGATACCTATTTTTCCCCTTTTTAGAAATAATTGTTACATAAAACCACTATATTTCATCTTCCAATCTCATACAAAGCCTCCCAAATCCCTCAATTAATATTATTTAGCATTCAACACATGCATAATTCTACCCATATTTGGTGTATAATATAAATTGGCTCAAAGAAACAAGCACATTTATTTAGAGAACCTTAAAAGCTAAGAAAATAATTTGAAAACAACTCTAAAACTCTAAAAAAAAAATTAATAAATAGGTCTCCAACCCTTACAATGTCTTTATTATTTCTATTTATAAAGATAAACTTAATTAAGGCTCATTTGAATCCACACTTTGGAATAATCATTAAAAAATTAAGATTACATCAATAACAATGATTATGTAGATCATATGGTTTTAATTAAAGCATACATTTAATAATTGTAAAATGAATCCATTGGTTTCCTTCAATCCTTTGAAGGAGTACATTAACATTGTGCCTATTTGGGTGATATTACCTTATCTTCCTTTTCAATTCTGGTGTACTTTTGCTTATGAGAGCATTGGTAATGATTTTGGTCATTTCATGAAGGTGGACATTTCTTCAAAGAATTTTTCCCACACTTCATTTTCTTGAATCTTGGTGGAAGTTGATTTATCAACATCTTTACCTAGTGAGGATATGTTACAAGTTAATAACCATTATTGCTCAAGTAGATTATGAATTATGAATGCATTCCTTTTCGTTGTAGGCATAGTTTTGTTATTAGGAACTTGAACTTTACTTGTTCCTTAGATCTTGTAAGTTGTCTTCTTCAAATTGGTGGAATAATGGTCTTCTTGACCATCTTACAATTCTTCCTAAATATTTTATTGTCGTTTCTAAATATTTGGAGCATCCCTCATCCATTCTAGAAACTCCTCTAATGTAAGAGCATCTAGTGGTGTGGGGGAAATCTTGCATCACAAAAAAATCCTTTTTTTTTTTGAGTCCCATGATGACACTTAAAGGGTGTAAGACAATCAAAATTTTGAAAAGGTCAAAAATGGTCACCCACTATTTTTAGTAAGTCGGCTTAAATGGGCTTATATGGACTTGAAATCTTACCACAAGGAGCGGAATTGAAAAATGTATCTGATGGCAGAAGAACCATCTCAATATCCCATACCATTTTGGAGATGTTAAATTTTTCATCTTGAGAAATTTCTCTAATACAACTTCAAAGTCAAATTTAAAACCTTTAGAAGCATCAAAATAGCTTGAAAAGTGGATGATATAATCTTTAGATCATTTCAACATTGTAGATCTCTTCGATATATTTCCAATAATATATTATAATAGTAAATTGGACACCTAAGTCAAAAGTATGGCTCTGGGAAGCTATGCCACCAAAATGTGAATTTCAAGAGATATCTTCTTAGGAGGGAAAAGTAAAAAATTGGACTTCTGGGAACAAAAAACAAAAGGGGGAATTAGACTTTCCAAAAAAATTTAAGGCAGTTATTGGTGTCAAATAAAGAGAAGAATGAATATTATGGAAGGTGGCTCCATTAGTGCAGATTGTGGCTCCAAATTGTAGATCTTTTCCTAGAGAGATGATTTTATTTGTAGTGAATCAAGCCCATGTGGTTGCAACATTGTAATTTTTGAATTTGTAATTTTATTTTTGGAAGTAATCAAAAGTGGGTTGTCTTATATCTTACATTTTTTCTATGTTGATATATGTTGTGTTATGTGTGTGTATTGAGTGGAGTATCCCCTCATCATCCTCTCCCTAGATCATTTTCTTGATTACTTCGTGATGGTGCTATGTTGCATATGGAGTTTGGCATGGATTGGTTGGTTACAGGTACTCATGGATACTTGGAGACTTAGGTGAGGCTTGCAGTTAGAGACATGTTTTGAGATGGTCACTCTTGATGAGATTTCAGCAGGAAGTCCGAGGAGCCTACACCTTGGTTGGGCGTGAGTTCAATATGGACCTATGAGGAGAGTGTTCTTGGATGAGTCGTGATGACTTAGATATCTTGGAGGAGCATTCTCATTCCCCACTATTGGTCTACTTGGCAGTCTACTTGAGAGGTATCACCCATTGTTCCTTCAGGTGCATTATGTTATTCTTTGTCCTCTCATGCATATGGATCTTAAGCTAAGGATATATGGTTTTGGAGGATTCATTTGAGGAGTGTTGGAATGTTTATCTCCTTATGCATTATGAGAAAATTCATTGATGTTGAGTTTAGGAGATGTATTGGGCTTATTTCCTAATATGGGAATGGATATTTAGTTTGATCTTCTTTGGCTTGAGAAGCTTACATCCATGTTGATCACATGATACATATGTTATGCTGGTGATTGAATGGTTGGGTGTTGTTATGGATTTTATTTTGGGGTGTTGTGGAGGATATCATACTTGACACAATCGGAATTTAGAGGTGTATGTAGAAGGATTTTCCATAGGTATATGATGTGCAATGTTTCTCTCTTTGGTCTTGGTTATCCTCTTGGATGTTTGTTTTCACATTACATTGGTTTTGAGGTTTGGATGGAAACTATTGGAAATTTTAAGCATAAAAATTTGGTACCTTTACTTGGATAATGTGTTTTCACTTATGTTCTTGGGTGATGACATGGAGGTTTCTTTATCTCTTTCCTTTGTTGAGTGTGGAGAACATGGTAGAGCTTTGGAGACTTGTGGTGAGAGTTACTCTTACAGGTTACTCATTTATAGGTTTTGCATATCATTGTGGATGTTTTCTTGGTACTACATGATGTTATTGGTAGACTTGGTATGCCTTGATCTTTTTCAGATTTGACATTACCCATGCAGTGGGAGTTCCTGGATGTGTGTGTTCTTAGTGATGGTTTTGACACATGGATCCTTTGATTGTAGTTTATGGGTTGGATATGTTGTTGGAATAAGTTCTACTGTTATTTTGGATACCTTTGAGGTATGGAAAATTAGATGGATCAACATTTGTTGTGGGTGTTATTTCTGATCTCATGGGTTTATCAGTTAGATGATGGAAACCTGTTTTGGTTGTTGGTTTAGCTGATGGTTTATCTTGTTCTCTAGAGGATTCTTTGTCTTCAAAATTATGTTCTGAATCTATGGGCCTTAGGGCCCTGAGCCATTGATTTAATTTAACTCTTGACAAGTCTTCAACAAGTGGGAGAATGTTGGGAATAAGGTGTTTCAACCTTAGAGTCCTAACATTGAATTATTTAATGCATTATTGTATTTATTCGTTTTAATTAATTGCCTACAATGTCATGTCATTAAGTGGGACCCACTGGCTAGGTGGCATCCTCGTTGGAGGTGACTGTATGACACATATTCATTATATGTGGAGGTAGGCATCCCATCTTGGAATCATGGACCTAGGAAAAGTGGTGTCATCTTATGACATATTCTATTACACGTCATAAGGTATATTTTGAATGGAGAAAGTGTGGTGCCTTAGTGTGGTATGACAAAAGTGTGAAAGAATAAGTGTGATAGTCATGTTTGACTTATTCTTTGTTTGTTGAATGTGTTGTAAGTGTGACAAACTTTTATGGCACATGTTATATGACATTTGTAAGGAATTTGTCTTAACACACTATAAGCATGAACTAGGCACCCAAGCTTGGAGAGAGAGGTTTTGCATGTTATGACAACTATAAGAGTTGTAAGAGAATGTTGTACAAATGTCCAAATCATGCCTATGGTGTGAGATATTATAGCCACATGGGTTTGGATGCCTAAACTCTTCTAGAATCCTCTCAAAGCTTGTATCTCCTATAAATAGGATGCCTTGCATTGTAGAATGCATAGTTTGATTGCAGGTATTGAAATGTTGTTGGATTTCCTCCAGAAGAGCAAGATGTAGTCTCCATGTTAAGGCTGCAAGCCTGCAAGTGTATTGTAACCTTATTGTTGCAGATTAATACATTGGTTCGATGCTTTGGAGTGTGGGGTTTTTTACCCGAAGGGTTTTTCCCCACGTATATCGTGTTTTCTTCTCTTTTGTCTATCTCTCTTCTATTCTTTGTGTTTCTCATTCTTGAAATGTTAATTTACATTTCGTTATGCTACTAAAATTATCTTATATCTGAAACTAAATCAACTTTCCTAAAAGGGTTAATGCATGGAAAATTAAACTATGTTTGTTTCCGCTTTAAGGCATAGTAGTATGTGCTTGTATCAAGATGATTAAAATCTAATTTATTTTAAGAAGCATAAGATACTGAAGGTGTATACTGGATCTTGGAAGGCTTTTTGAGTTCATCATTTCCTTTTCATTTGGTATCAAAGCCCAATTCTGAACTTGCATGTCACTTGCATATGCTTGCATGGTGATGCATGTGGTGTTTGGGGTTTTGGATATTTCTTTTGTTGTGATTTCTTAGCTTGGAAAGCTTGAGGGAATTTTTTGTCAAGGAATTGGTTGATTATTAATCCTTGATTGGGTGGAAGTTTTGTAGTTGATCTTGTTTTCTAGAAACAACATGCATTATGAAGAATGGAAAAGATAGAGCTTTTATGGAGTTGGTCATGTGGTTACATTTGATATGTTATTGATCTAGAGCTCTTGATTTGATAGTTGAATAATCCTCATGCATGGTGATTATTTTTCATTTTGTGGTTATGTTCATAGAGTTTTCATATTGGATTTCTGAGATGGACTCTCTAGTCATATGAAGAGACTCGTGTTTTCAGTTTGGTGTGCCTATGTTTGGTGTTTGTTTTTAATTTCTGACATTGGAAGGAATTGCTTTAATAACCTCGAATGCATGTAGGCTATGAAGTTGATCATTGGATGATCTAGAAGCTTCTGGCATAGCCTAGTTCTCTCTCAGATGCATGTACATGTTTGTGGTGGAGTTGGCTTGCAAATGGGCCTAGAAGTTCCTAGACCTCTCTTTCCTAATGGATGTTTGTACTTGCATGGCTCAGATTCGTGTTCCTTGGATTTGAGGGTTTTATGGATTTTTTGTTTAAAAATCTATGATTATGCATATTCATGATATTCCATTGTTCTGGTTTAACTATTATGGTTGTATACAGACTTGAGAGTCTTCCAGATGGTAAGTGGATATGGATTTTCGTGTGTGTTACAAAACATGGTGGGTTTGCAGGTTTACATGGTAAATCAAAAATTATGGTTTTGCAGATTTGTAGATGAACTATTTTTCAGATTATGTTTACCTTGTGGTATTTCTGGATGTAAGATAGTTACAAGTTTTTGCATATGCTTTGTGCATGTTTTGAGGAGGTTTGCAGCTTTCTCATTGAGGAGATGTTGGTATATGTTTTACCATTGGTGATTTGTGGATTGTGAAGTTGGGATACTTTATATTTTATAAGCTTCTAGACAACATATTTCCTCTAAAGGTTTTATAGTTTCCCTGTGTTCTAAAAGTTGT
The DNA here is from genome assembly GCA_007258455.2 of Sequoia sempervirens. Taxonomy (NCBI): domain Eukaryota; kingdom Viridiplantae; phylum Streptophyta; class Pinopsida; order Cupressales; family Cupressaceae; genus Sequoia; species Sequoia sempervirens. The sequence goes on from VDFB02259067.1 coordinate 170,263, forward strand.
GGGCTTGTGTAGATCTGGAGTATTCACTTATTCAAATGAAATATGTGTGATCTATTATTCTGGATGTTTAAGTGGTCTTAGATTTACATGGAGATGATTTTTATAGGTTTTACATGTTAACAAAAATTTGTGGTTTGTAGATCTGTGGAAAATATTGTGTTCAGACTCTTGGAAGTTTCTAGATGAAAATAATTGCATATTTGAAGGAATGCTTGTTTAGTTCCTCGACTATGGTACTCAATAGTGGATTTGTTTGGAAAACTGGGTCTGTTGGTGATCTGGTCTTTGATTCTTGAAACCTACATGTTATTTTCTTTGATATCTTGGTTTTGCATGTTACTAATGTGATGATGAGTTCGTATGCTTCAATGTTTGGGATCTACGAGTTATGCGGTTTGTGGATTAGCTACCCATTGGTTGCAGTGGGATGACTCGGATGTGGATTTTCTATATCCATGAAATTGATTCAGTGTTGATGCATATTTCATTAGTTGGTCTTGTTGGTGGTCATTTAGGCATTGGTATTTTGTTTTGAGATGAGATGATGAATGATATTGAGTGCTTGCATAGTCAACATGTTGTTTATCTTCTTGGCTTGGGGATTTTGGTTCTACTTATTTGGTGTTGTTGATATTGCATTTTATTGTGTTAGAACCATAAAGAATCTTCATTACAAAGATGGTTGTCATGATGCTTGGAGAGCTTGGTATCACTGTTTAGTGGGAGCTTTAGCAGTGACTATGGATTCATCAGTCGGTGATGGATGATCTTCTTTAGTGTTGCAAGATGTTACTAGGAGGAGCTCTTAGATACTGTTGTTGCAGAAGAGTTCTTTGGAATTTGCATGAACATTATTTGGAGATGGTTATCTCCATGTGTTTGGAGATGTTTCTTGGTTTAGAGTGTGTTGGTATTATGTCATGGTTTACTCTTAATGATACACATTTAGATTTCGGCATGGTACTTGTTATCTTGAGACCATGATGTGTGCATTGTTGTATGTGATCTCCTAGGAGGAGATGGTTAGATCTTGTTGTCATGTTTATGTTCTTATTTCATGATTGGAGCTTTGACATTGATCTTGGTGGTTCTCTTTGTATTGAGTACATTGATCATTTTCTTGATTACTTCATGATGGTGCTATGTTGCATATGGAATTTGAAATGGATTGGTTGGTTACAAGTGCTCATGGATACTTGGAGACTTAGGTGAGGCTTGCAGTTAGAGACATGCTTTGAGATGGTCACTCTTGATGAGATTTCAGCAGGAAGTCTGAGGAGCCTACACCTTGGTTGGACGTGATTTCAATATGGACCTATGAGGAGAGTGTTCTTGGATGAGTCATGATGACTTAGATATCTTGGAGGAGCATTCTCATTCCCCACTATTGGTCTACTCGGCAGTCTACTTGAAAGGTATCGCCCATTATTCCTTTCAGGTGTATTATATTATTCTTTGTCCTCTCATGCATATGGATCTTAAGCTAAGGATATATGGTTTTGGATGATTCATTTGAGGAGTGTTGGCATGTTTATCTCCTTATGCATTATGAGAAAATTCATTGATGTTGAGTTTAGGAGATGTATTGGGCTTATTTCCTGATATGGGAATGTATATTTAGTTTGATCTTCTTTAGCTTGAGAAGCTTACAACCATGTTGATTACATGATACATATGTTATGTTGGTGATTGAATGGTTGGGTGTTGTTATGGCTTTTATTTTGGGGTGTTGTGGAAGAGATCATACTTGACACAGTTGGCATTTAGAGGTGTATGTAGAAGGATTTTCCATAGGTATATGATGTGCAATGTTTCTCTCTTTGGTCTTGGTTATCCTCTTAGATGTTTGGTTTCATATTACATTGGTTTTGAGGTTTGGATGGAAACTATTGGAAAGGTTAAGCATAAAAATTTGGTACCTTTACTTGGATAATGTGTTTTCACTTATGTTCTTGGGTGATGACATGGAGGTTTCTTTATCTCTTTCCTTTGTTTAGTGTGGAGAACATGGTAGAGCTTTGGAGACTTGTGGTGAGAGTTACTCTTACAGGTTACTCATTTACATGTTTTGCATATCATTGTGGATGTTTTCTTGGTACTACATGATGTTGTTTACACTTTCTATATGATGTTATTGGTAGACTTGGTATGCCTTGATCTTTTTTAGATTTGACATAATTACCCATGCAATGGGAGTTCCTGGATGTGTGTGTTCTTAGTGATGGCTTTGACACATGGAGCCTTTGATTGTAGTTTATGGCTTGGATATGTTGTTGGTATAAGTTCTACTGTTATTTTGGATACATTTGAGGTATGGCAGATTAGATGGATCAACATTTATTGTGGGTGCTATTTATGATTTCATGGGTTTATCAGTTAGATTATGGCAACCTATTTTGGTTATTGGTCTAGCTGATGGTTTATCTTGTTCTCTAGAGGATTCTTTGTCTTCAAAATTATGTTCTAAATCTATGGGCCTTGGGGCCCTGAGCCATTGATTTAATTTGACTCTTGGCAGGTCTTCAACAAGTGGGAGAATGTTGGGAATAAGGTGTTTCAACCTTAGAGTCCTAACATTGAATTATTTAATGTATTATTGTATTTATTCGTTTTAATTAATTGCCTACAATGTCATGTCATTAAGTGGGACCCACTAGCTAGGTGGCATCCCCATTGGAGGTGACTATATGACACATTCATTACATGTGGAGGTAGGCATCCCATCTTGGAATCATGGACCTAGGAAAAGTGGTGTCATCTTATGACATATTCTATGATGCGTCATAAGGTATATTTTGAATGGAGAAAGTGTGGTGCCTTAGTGGGGTATGACAAAAGTGTGAAAGAATAAGTGTGATAGTCATGTTTGACTTATTATTTGTTTGTTGAATGTGTTGTAAGTGTGACAAACTTTTATGGCACATGTTATATGGAATTTGTAAGGAATTTGTCATAACAGACTATAAGCATGAACTAGGCACCCAAGCTTGGGGAGAGAGGTTTTGCATGTTATGACAATTGTAAGAGTTGTAAGAGAATGTTGTAAAAATGTCCAAATCATGCCTATGGTGTGAGATATTATAGCCACATGGGTTTGGACGCCTAAAATCTTCTAGAAGCCTCTCAAAGCTTGTATCTCCTATAAATAGGATGCCTTGCATTGTAGAATGCATAGTTTGATTGCAGGTATTGAAGTGTTGTTGGATTTCCTCCAAAAGAGAAAGATGTAGTCTCCATGTTAAGGCTGTGAGATTGCAAGTGTATTGTAACCTTATTGTTGCAGATTAATACATTGGTTCAATGCTTTGGAGTGTGGGGTTTTTTACCCGAAAAGGTTTTCCCCATGTATATATCATGTTTTCTTCTCTTTTGTCTATCTCTCTTCTATTATTTTTGTTTCTCATTAATGAAATGTTAATTTACATGTCGTTATGCTACTGAAATTTTCTTAGATCTGAAACTACATCAACTTTTCTAGAAGGGTTAATGCATGGAAAATTAAACTATGTCTATTTCTGCGTTAAGGCATAGTAGTATGTGCTTGTATCAAGATGACTAAAATCTGATTTATGTTAAGAAGCATAAGATACTGAAGGTGCATACTGGATCTTGGAAGGCTTTCTGAGTTCATCATTTCCTTTTCAACACAAAGGACAATCACACTCCTTAAATAATAGTTCATTTCTAACTTAAACTAATAGCAATAAGGACATCCTTTTAAAATTACTGACACTAACATGTATAAACATTGATTTATAAAAGTAATAAAATTATTTCCATTTGGAATTTATTCATTTTTTTAAAGATCAAAAAAGCCCTCAAATCAACAAAGTTCGGATCACTATTAATTGAAGATAAAAATCAAGAAAGGTTATAATCAAAATTATTGCATTTCCATCTTTGTTCACATTTTTTTTAATAACTATTTCCAATACCTTATCTCTAATAAAATTAGGTGTTACCATTAGCAAATCCACCTAATTTTACTCCTTTATCCCATGGCCATGTATCTACAACTCATCATAATTCACCATGCACTACACATCAAAAAAAATTATAGTCTTGGTGTTCATTCTTACAATCAAAGGGCTCTCATCCTTCTATGATATTCATTATATGCTTCTATTAGTTTATCAATATTAACTTTTTCCATATTGATAACATTCAAGAAATGTGTGGGTGCAAGCAAGGCTCAAGCCTGTTCTCTCCATAAGAATCTTTGAAAGAATGTTCCAAGAAAATTGTTTATTACCCTATCATAGTACTACCCAACATGTTCATGAAAGTCCCTTGTATTAATTATTTTCCTCTTGGTAATTAGTCATCTCTTTGTGAGATGATTGTCTTATTGGCCATTAGGTGTTAATCCTAGGTTTTTAATATTTTTTCTTGTATAAACTAACTATCTCTTGGATTTGTATGAATGTTATTTATGGGTGCTTAAGTGATAGGATAGCCCATTATTTGAGATATAATAATCCTTTTGTTTCCATGACTATCTTTTCAAGTTTGTGATGTTGTTAGGACTATCATTTTTATTGTTTGGATTATTTTATCATGATATGATAGTCTTCCCAAAACATGATAGTGCTCTAATTGGTATAATTAATTTTCTATGGGATTCATTTGTTGAATTTGATTGGTTGTTCATGTGTTGATGACAAACCTATTATTTTATGACATGATTACCCTTTGAGAGGTTGATCTCTTTCATTTTGTGGTTTCCTTAAGCTAAGATTGTCTTTTATGACTCATTATAACAATCCTCTAATATTAAAAATAACCCTTTATATGATCATAATTTCATTTATGTGTTCATAACAATCAATTTAGTGGTGTAACAATATTTTGATATGTAAAGGCTTTTCCTAGGTTATTGTTGAATTCAAATGACATGATGATAATCCTTCTTGTTGTGTCTAATTATTGTGTTATTCAACTTTATGATAGCTCTATAACAATCATTTTTCTTTATATAATAACCTTTATATTGTAGTTATGATTGTCTTCAACTTGTTATGATAGGGTTTGCATGCATGTGATGACACACCTTTAGGTGATCATGTGACATAACTGTCAACATGACAATCCCTTTTTCTAGCATGGTAGCTACTGTAATTGAAGTTGTAGACATCTAAATTCTTCTCCCACATCTTAGCCCAACACTAATACATCCTCATCATCACAACACTAATTTCCTTAACTTTCATCATGATTTAATTAAATAAATTATATGTTATTACTTGTAGCCATGAATGATGTTTTACTTCTATATGAACTTAACAACCCCTTAGTCCAACCTTTGATTCATTTTTTTCACAAGAACAAGAATGGTTTGATAGATTCTTCTTAACAAAAATAAAGCGCATGAGTTATCTAGAGTTTGACTCATTCACATTATGCTTGAATCAATTACAACCATCATAGAATCAACCTACACAAATTTTTAGGTTTACACAAAACCTAGAGACAAATAGATTGAATAAGCTACCAATATTCATTGATTGTCTTTACAATAACTTAAATTGATTATCTTTTGGGCTCACCCTAAAAATATGATGGAGGATAAGCTTGTGTGTAAAGACAAACAAATCCGTTGTGGTACGGCAGTGATGCAAACCATTATACATTCACTCACGTGTCCAAACATATACTGACTAAGTTTATGAGCCGAAAATCTAATCTATCCTTTCGTGCAACATATTCTTTTCTTGACGCTTATGTTTTAGTCGGTTCATTGTTTCTGTTCTCAATTTCAGAGAATTATTTTATGTTTTAGTCGGTTCAATGTTTCTGTGCTGAGTTTGAGAGATAAATGATATAATATATATCTTTCGGCCGAGACTTGCGCTCCACCATTATCACCAACTTTTTTGACAGGTTGTACTAAGATTCCACCTGCACAAAGCCTTCTAAATGTCCTCGAAAAATTAATCACAGATTAACACCATTGTAGTTATCATATTTTTTATTGATCTGAAAAAAACCAGAACGTGGAAACTTTTGTACATGTGTTTGAAATTTGCACATGGTTTCTCAGCCTTACATTTATACAATTTTTTTATAAATATTTTCTTGGAGACAGCTTTTGTTTTTTGGGTATGAAATTGATAAAGAATTATCCATGTGCAGAATTTGTTGCTTGACGAGAAGAATCCATGGAGTTCTTCGTTCCAGCAATGATAAAGCTATCGTGTCTCATTCTGCGTGCTTGTGGGAAGCATTGAGATTTGTTGAAGATCTTCAATTGTTAATTAATGGAGTTTGTCCGCAAA